>PVJO010009468.1:16400-69558 GCA_004026905.1 Hystrix cristata
GGGAACAGTGGCATGTACCCAGTGATCCAAAACATGTGCAGTACTTTACAGCATGGGTACATTTTACAAGTCTGGTCTTGTTTGGTTGTCTTACAAACTGTGTAAAGGCTAAGGGAGGCATTTCTGTGTCCACTCTACATAGGAGATCACTGAGTTTCCAAAATTATAAGTACTTGAGGCTCAATCATGTGGATACCTGGCTGAAAACTCTAGACTGAGTCTTCTGAATGCAGAATCTCTCTCCCAGCCTCATGTCTGCTTCTATAGCCCACAAGCTCTTGACACCATTGTAACCTGCCCTTTGCAGAGGCTGCCCAAACCTCAAGCCAGTTCAAAGGCGTATCATCTTGCTCTCCTATGTTGTTTTTGGTCAAATCAGTAACATTGACTCTAACGGCCCAGTTACCCACAAAAAAAGTGCTCTGGGATAATATTTAAATTTAAACTGATGAATCTTACCACAATATCATGTTCTGAGCTTGTTAGTAAATGAAATATTTTTGAGATGCTTTCATTTGAAAACAGGCGATGGTGGTAAAGCTCGTGGCTCCTGTTTCTGTATTACATCCTCTCTGTGTAGGGGCAGAGTAACCTGGCACAGGGTGAACATCAGGCACTGTTTCCCTGACCGTCTACCTAGGGCATCCTTTGGGGAAGAGAGGAGTGGCTCTCCCTTTGCATACCTCATTTCTCGTTCTGTAGCATTTTTGAACACCCTAAATCAGTGTTATGTCCCTCAAAAATCCAACTGTCCTTTTATGAATGTAGACTCTGAATTGATTTGTTTTATTTCATTATAAAATGCTTTGTTCTTCACCTTAAGGGTAATTTATTACACTGACTCCACAAGAAACAAAAATATATTGTCTTGGCTCAGTCCGATGTAACCCTCCAGGAATGCTTCCTTCACCTTTCCACACAGTACTAAGATTTGGGTGTCATGCCGTTTATGAGACTCTACTGTTCATCTTCTTTAACTGTCTAAGAGTGTGGCTACATTCATCTCTTTAACTCTGGAGCCCTAGAGCTGGGTCCCTCTGCACCCAATCCATAGATCTTATATAAAATGCATTCATATGCAACATGGTTATTATACATAATATTTTGTTCTTCAGGTACACGTGAAATATTGCTTAATTTAAAACTATTTGAAGTAAACTTTTCAAAATTTTCTTAGCACATGATTCAAAATCACATATATTGGTAACAAATTAAGCAGTTTTGGGTGAATAGATGAATGTTATACTGTGAAGAGTGTGATATTCCCAAGTCAGGAGGAAAGAAAGTGAACATGCAAGACCGCCCCACTGTGTGAACATCTTCCCACAAGCTTCAGGGGGTCCAGAGGTCCTTTTGAAGGCTAATCTGAACTAGAGAAAAATTACATCATACAGTCTGAATTACCACTAAGCAGACCTATTAAGAGTAGCACGTACTTCTGAATAGTAAAAAAGCTAATTTTATGTGAATATAAAATGTGCGTTGAGGAAGAGACTGGTCGGAAGTCACGAATCGGAGGCATCAAATCTTTGTCTTCTCTTTGGGAAAACGTCTTTCCTGGACAGTATTTTAAAGTGGGCCACATGGAATCAGCCCAAGGGGCAGGAAGACAAGATTGACATACATTGGCCTTTTTTTTTTGACTGGTACCTAGATTAATCTATTTTTAATGTGTCCTTTTGGTGAAAAGTCGTATGTTTTCATCTTCGTAAACAACATGCAGTTGGGCAAAAGCCACTCACCTGGAGCTTCATCTCTTAGTCACTAATTGCCAGAAAGATGCAAGACTTTGAGCAGGGATCCAGCTGTGGCTTCCAAACAGACTTTTAGAAGAGGGGACATTAGCACATTTGGTTTCCACATCTGACGCATTTTTCATTTATTTTCCTGAGGATTTTCTCTTCTCTAAACCTAGAAACTCTATGGGAATGTCCTAAAAATTCTCCAGAGAGTGATTCCGCTATTATCACACACAAAAAGTGATTCCCAGTCTGTGTGTGTGATCTGTACCAGCTGGGACACTTTATCATGCTATGCTTTCTAACATTCAATTCCGTTTTCTTCCCAATTTATATGACTTGTTATTTTCTCTTTAACTCTTTCTTCCATCTGGATCATAAGCACATTAGAATTTTATAATTATTGTATGCAATAAATTATACATTAATAAGATAGTTATGGCTTGTGAGAAGAAGTTATTTGTGAGTTATTTGTGATTTGCACTTAGAGAGATTTTAATCAAGTTTACCATTCTCAAAAAGTCTGTTTTGCATATAAATAAGGGCCCCTAAAAATCGATCTGTTTTGCTCAATTATAAAATGCTTCGTTTAGAAACCTAAGGGTAATTTATTATACTGAATTGGAGGAAAGGAAGATGTATTGCATTACGTTTAATCTTATCAAATGGCTGCTATATTTAATGACAATGTCTGTTTATCATAATTATTATAAGTTGTCTAGGTTAATAAAATCAGAAGACCTGTGTGAGATTTTCAAATGCTAAATTTATTATTTACATATCATCTCAGATACCAGCTGTCCCTTGCGGCTGAGTAGGCACTCTGCATGTTTGATTTCTGCTTAGGTGACTGGAGGACTCTGTCAAAGTAGACCAACAAACAATGTCTTGAAAACACTCTACAATTAAATATGTAGAAAATAAAAACACAGAAGAAGAACAAAATAATCTGTAACTGTTTTCATGTTTTTGACAGTCATTTTACAAATTCCTTTGCTTCACAATTGCAATGCCATTTCTAGCCAAGGCAGGAACAGGGCCACAATTCTTGGTCTCTTATCTCATGAGTGGTAGTGTGTGTATAAGGTGAGTGTGCAGCATCATCTATCTTACTGCTCCAGAAGTATCCTGGGCATGTGCATCACTATCCAAATTTAAAATTGAGGAAACTAAGGTTTAGAGAGCTAAGGAGCTGGAAGTCAACTTGATGGAAATGTTCTGCTTGAAATCCATTTTTAAAAATTTCAAGGCTGGATTATTCCACGACAGACTACTGATGGCTAAGGGTGGAGATGAAGGGCAATGCTAAAGTTTGAATGTGTCTCCCAAAGTTCGTGTATCAGAAACTTGGTTCTTAATGCAGTAGTGTAAAAAGGGGAGACCTAGAGGAGATGATTAGGTCCTGAGATTGCTTCTCTTGTGAATGGATTCATGATGTTACTATGTCTGTTTTTTGCTATTGCAAGATTGAGCTGGTTGCAAAACTGAGGTTGGCCGTCTCCTGCTCTCCCACACTCACCTTGCAATGTCTCCGCCATGGGATGACAGAGAGCAGCCTTCCCCAGGCTGGCCCCTGCATCTTAAACTTCTCGCCTCCAGAACCATGAGCCCAGTCAACTCCTATTACTTACTAATTACTCAGTCTGTGCTACAGCAGCAGAAAACAAAGACAGCAGGTGAAGGAAAGTTTTTAAGACGCAGAATTGGAAACCTGTGGTTCTGTTCTTGGCTTCTCAGCTTGGTGATGCTGGATAAGCCAAACCTCTTTTATCATTCGGAACAAAAACATAAACCCCTAAGAGTCCCTTCCTTGTCTACCTCCTGTGAGAGTGACGGCTGATGGTATTACTACAGTTTCAGAAATGTAGAAATATGTCTTCCAAATTCATTGCTTTACCAGGAAAAAAAATTAAAAGTCTCATCCATGAAAACAGGAAAACCATTCCAAATTTTCCAATTTCACAATCACAGTTAGAAAGCCTATCCTGTTTTTTCTTTTACTTTAACTTTAGCAGACATCATCTTTTAGGAAAAAAAATTTTCATTCATGGAGATTACTTTGAACTTCTTTGAAAGACATTGTTCTCTGAATTGGCAAGTTCTCCATCCATAGAAACAGTGCAGGGCTGTGCTGAGTGTTTGGCAAATGACATTTTGATAAATGGAGGTATTAAACCATGCAATAACTGTTCATTAAATTTCAGTAAAGACTACCTGCCTTTCCCCACCCCTATACTTAAATAGAAGGAAAAATCATCATAGTAGCTTCACTTTCAAATAAATGGTGTCTTTGCCAAAAAAATTAGTATTTCCATAAAAATATACATAAGTGGTTTAAACTAGAAGGAAAATTCTACGGCACCTTCCTCAAAACCCTGATATTAGGACGATTACTCTGGGGAGGTGATCAGGTTTAGGAAACAGGAACGCAGTGTCTTGCTCAATTTGTATCTGGTTCACAGAACTTGTCCAGGAACACACCATGGAATTAAAAAGAAAGGGAAGATAAATGAGAGATGGCTGAGACATGGACTTGGGGATTCTGTCAGCCTTCTTCAAGTCCCTTGCCAAGCACTTTCTGTCAGAAACCACACTCTGTAAACACTGCCTCCCTGAAACTCCTCTTAAGTTTGTTATTCTCTATTTCCATGGAAAGTACCAAGTTACAACTTTACAACTTTTTTTTTTCTTTTTTTTTTGCAGGACTCTTACAAAGTTTCCCATTTGCTTTCCTTACATTCAATTTTGCCCACTTCAATCCTCTCTTGAACCCACATGCTAGAACCATCCTGACTATGGGCAGTTATGGTCGTCATCCATTCTTGCCGATCGTTAAATATTAGGATCAACAGGAACGGATCCAAAAAGTATTCATCTTTAGAGATTCTAACTTCATTAATTTAGATTAGGGCCCAAGTACTGACTTACTACTCCTGAGGTGGTTCCAACATTAGGTCTGAAATCTACTGATATAATCTTTAGTATCTGTGCCTATACCTCTAATGTGGCTGGTGAACACACCAAAGTTTGGGCCTCAGTTTATTTCTTAGTCCTCATCACTAAGCATTAGTTTTTCCTGCTTGATCATGGCTTCCTCTTCATTCTATGACTCTGTTTCTGCTGTCTTCTAGGAATATCCCTTCATCTGCCATTTCAATTTACATATCTTTAAGTGCTCATGTATATGGAGATATGTCTGATCTTCCCCAAAGCCTATGTCTCTATACAGTGTATTGACTAATCTTTTATTTATACTTCATTATACTGGTGTATAAATGCATGTATATAATAAATGTGTGTGTGTATACATAGGTGATACAGTCTAAAAAACCAAATCTCTCCTTTTTATGTTTGTTTCTTTGTTTTTTTGGTTTAGGCCAGTACATAATCAACATGACAAGCAGTTTTGGTAAATGGATAATTTAATGAATGATTTATGATTATTTATACTTATATGATTTAGGATAATGTAACTAATGTCCATTCATATAGTGAGAAATATTAATAGATATTTAGAAAAAGAGACTACGATGAATTCCCCTAAACATTAGTCATCGCTTAGAGAGATGTAAAAGTATGCATTCAGACTCCTTTTTGATGAAGTGTACCAGATATTGGCAACACCAACCATGTTGGATCAGTGCAAGGCATGCTGGGTAAGAGGGTGTGGGCTCACCAATGCCTCCCATTGTGCGGTATGCCTGCCATTTTCAGGTGTGAGCCATTGCCTCTTCCACTGACCTCACGTCTCGCTCCACCTCTGAAGTAACTCTCTGCCTCTCATTTTCCTCCAGGATCACAGTCATGGATTTCACTTTAGGAGCTATTCTCACTTGGGGTTCCTTGAGATAGTCAGTTCTCATTTCTTAAAAGTATGATTTTCAAAGTCATACCTTGGACCAGAAGCACCAGCCTTACGAGAGTATTATTTGAAATGCAAGTTCTTGGGCCCCAATCAGACCTATTGAATCAGAAACCTGTAAGGAGGGCCTGTCAGTCTGTTTTAACAAGCCCTCCTTGTGATTCTGATGGATGCTGTAGTTTGAGAAACATTGGTCTAGAATGATCACAGCTGGGCACTGACAGGGCCAGAAGGTGGGAGGGGGTGTGTATGTGACTCATGTAGGAGAACCTTAACAATGCGGGTTCCAGGGTTTCCCTCCTGATTCATTCAGTGGGTCTGGAATGGGGCCTTGCAACATGGACCATATTACAGCCTCTCTTAGAACTGGAGGGTCTCTGAGTTCTTTCCATTTGGAGCTTTTGTCCTAAATACTGCAAGACAGTGTAAGTAAGAAACTAAGCAATGTGAACACTGTGCCATGTGTAAGCCACAGTGGAGTGTGAGCTTTTTATATCTGGCCAGACACTGGGGCTTTGCTAACCCTAAGCCAATGTCCTCAAATCCAGGGGGAGACAGACCCGACTCAAGCTTAATCAGATTTTCCATGGGAATTGGAAACTTGGCTGTGTGGACAGAGTCTCCACTCAGCCACGTTCTAGAAAGAAGGTCTGAGAAATGCTGCCCATGTAGCTATACTGACATTTCCCACCCGAGGTCGGATGTGTTCCTTGAGCCATGTCAGTATTTTTCCAGTGGGGGTTTCATTATTTCTTGAGTAAGTTGAACTTAGTTTCTTCAGTTTGCAGCCCAGTGGACTTTAATTAACACATGTTGGCAGTAATTGTTGGGTGACTTCGAACAAGTAAACTTGCATTTTTAGCTCGAGTTTCCCTTAGCTAAAAAATGAGGCTACTCATTCAGATCCATGTATTTTTAACCATTTATAGGTTTTTTTTTAATTTTTACAAAATGTGTTTTAGGAAACTGGAATAAATACGATGAAGGAGGAAAGTGATGATGGTTTCTAAATCTTTGCTATTTGACAAAACAACTTCTGAGAAGAGCTAAGTTTTCTTACAGCATCAGTGATATTAAAGTGTTATCTTTCTATAGTTTTGTGATTCTTGATTCGGAGCCCTGAGCCATAAACAACTGGAGTTTTCTGGTTTGGAGCCATATCCTGCTACATGTAAAAGGCCATATAATGATAGTTAATGGAACACACAAAATGGTAAATGCCATCCATATAAAATTCAAATATAAGAAGTGCTTTTCCAGAAGGTCTTTTAAAAAGAAATTGATTGAACTGATTTTTTTTTTTAAAGTTATAGAAAATTCTGTCTTAAAATAGGAATCATAGTACTCTGGAATGACCAAATAGTCACCTCTTGAATGTTGTCTCTGAAGTCTTTCAGGACACAAAGTTAAAGCTCATGAAAAGGTCAAGATAGCTCTCAATTTCCAAATTAAATTGCTTGGAAACACACTTTAGTAGGAAGTTGGGTTTTGGGAAACCTGCTGTGAAAGTTAGCAAATGAAATGTAAAATGTGTGAAGTTTTCAGTTTCAGAAAAAGTACCAATTTTAAAAGATTGTGGCATTTTTGCTTTACCAAATGAGGCTCTTTTGGTGGACTTAAATATATCTCTTGCATACTCTGGGGCTTAAATGAAAAATCTTCAAAATATCATTCCATTAAAATCTTCCCACATTGCTGAAAATTTAGAGGTCATGATCTGGGTTATTTCTAGCTGTCTGCCTGCATGACATTTCTGTATGTTACTATAGTCACAAGGGAGAATATGTCAATACAATAATGCTTATAGTGATCACACTATGTGCAAGAGTGTCCGCTGGACATTTATACACTCTCAGCTCACTACAACTCCACTCTTCACTGCCAGTCTGTCTCCAGCATTGTCCTTTGGTCCTTCCCTCTCCCTTTCCTTTTCTAGAACTGGTCTTGGTAAAGGTTGGAAATAGTCTCTTTTCCTAAAATTCTCTGCACAATGGACAGGATGTTGTCTCTTGTGATTGAGTTCTCTGCCATTGATGTTGGTCTTTTTCCTTTTCTTAATATTATGTCACCCTCAACTCTGCCTTCTCTGCATTATGTTCCCTTCCTGTGAATGTTTGCCTCATCATTGTTTCTTTTCAGCCCTTCCCGTGAATACCGGCCTTTCCCAGCATTCTTTATGGGGGCAACCTTTTTAACATGCACTTACATTCTCCCTGTGTAAGTCTTCTAGATACCAAAACACAGCTTCCTGAGTTTTAGGGTGCCATGTCCAATATAGATTGTTGGCCGCCTCCACCAAACTGTATGTAACCATCTCAAACCAGCATGCCAATGATAATGGTCACCGAGATATCAGAATGTGGGGCCCTGGATCCTGACTCAGCAGATAGCACCTTTGGAGTGTTTATTATCAGCCTGGATCTCAGTTTTTGTGTATCTAAAAGTGCTTTGGGAATTAAATGGGCTGCATGTATAAAACAGTATATGACATGCCCCACAATTGAAGCAAAATTTAGCTATATTTAACCACATTTGCTTTGAGCTGACTAATGCTTTTATATTGTGGATTTTAAATTGTCTACCCTGCAAACCAAAATTTAAAGTTATTATTGACTTGTTAAATTTACTCACCTCCACGTCTGTCATTGTGCCACTAATTTTAATTTTTAAATTCTTTACAATTTCTTTGCTGTATCATCTTAGACATAGCAATATCGCCCTACTTAATATGTTTTCATACATGAATGTGCCAATCACCGATGTCTCCCTGCCTGCCTGCCTGCCTGCCTGCCTGTCTGTCTGTCTCTCTCTCTCTCTCTCCCCAAAGGGTATGTATTCTTAAGTAGTAAGGTGTGTGTGTGGGTGGGGGGGGAGAGATTTTACTTACCATGAATAAAAACCTAAAACATGTTCTTGCTAGAGTCTTATGATATTGGGAAAAATGTAGAAAAGGAGAAGCGTATTAATGAACACAGCTGGACATGATGTTAGTATTTAAGGAGGTTCGCAGAACAATTCTAATTGAATAGAATCTTAGAGCCACACTGTTGATGTGACTGTTAAATAACCTTTTCTTCCTCTAGGGCTGTTTAATAAAAATGCAGTGTTTTTATGTACATCCTCAATGTTGCTTTATTGAGGAACTAAAAAGCAAGTTAATAACAGCAAGCTTGGGGCTTAGAAGGGAGACTGCAATAATGGCATATTTGAAAAGAAAAAAATTACACAGTAAACCCAGTCCCACACTGGAGGTGATTTTCCAGACCAGATTTGGAATTCCAAGCCCATCAAATGTAGGCGATGCTCAAGGTGACATTAGTAGTTTAATGAAAACAAGGAAACAGTCAAAGTGAAAGATATCTTTGCTATTGTAACAATTGTAGGACTACATTCTTATGTTTTCTGGACATAGCCACAGATCAGAAATAAATACTCTTCTTTTAAAGAATATGGAGGTTTAAAGTTATACTTGAAAGTGAGATGAAAATAAATTACAGCAAGTTAATTTTATAGGCTTTTTTTTTCCTAAGAGGAAAATCAAAGGATATACTAATGTTTTGCAGTTTATGTACTTTTGTTTTTCATCTAGCCAACCAAGTTAGAGTAAGGAAAAATATTAAGTTTCTAACTTAGAGTTTTTAGCTATATTCTAGCAATATGAGCATAACAATTTTTGATAAGTTTTAATAATGTAATCAAGTTGCTATCTAAAAATATCATTAATTAAAAGTTAAAATATGTCATGACATTTGTCAACAACTTTTATTTATGATAGAATACAAGATCAACTCCTTTATGCAAAACATACATGGCCATAAAAGGATTAAAAATATACAGAAATATATTTTCTAAATTGTAACTCGTATTGAATTAATTGACACTAAATGCCAAATCTAATATCTAATACGAAGATTTCAACAATAATTTCTAAGTTGTAGATTATTTTTGCTACTTAGAATTCAAGTCAAAACATTTCTTCTTTCAGAGAGAGAGAGAGAGAGAGAGAGAGAGAAATTTTGTGATTATTTTGTTGTTTTTCCCTAAACTGAACAGTAATTTTTCCCAAATGCGTGGCACTAAAATTGAATACGGATAATTTTCAGCCAAATCATTCTTTTGGTGACAAAAGTACACACTGAATCGTAGTTGTACCAGATCTACAGTTTAATTTATAATTTAATCTAAAGTTATTTTACATTATAGAAAGTAGAAGGCAGGTATTGTTAGATTATGTTTTATCATCCTTGAGTGAAATTTTCAATCCAGATATAAATGCAATGATCAAATTCTTTAAAGCCAAGATGTTACAGAACTTGCAGGAATTCAAAACACCATGTCCGCTCCTGGCATGAATGATCCTTAGCAAACAAACAGGCTCTACCTAGGAAATGGAGAATTCTTTCCAAGTATGTCACATGTGAGAACAGGTAGTAATTCATGGCTAAAATTAGCCCCTTGAACCACATCAATAAAATCAAATTTGAAATATTTTTACAATAAATATAAATATCATATATAAAGTCATTATGAAAAAGTTTATGGTGAGAATCTAGAAACTTTCTGTATTGTCTCTGAGAAAACCTAAAGCATTTAGCACTATGTCCTTTAAATGCCCCTTTTGTTTTTCCAAGTCTCTTACCTGGTCAAGGGGACATTGCACACAGACGGGGACAGGACTGTCCAGATGAATATTACCTAAGCAGCCCCGGGAACTGGTCAAACTAATACCATCTGTGGGAACTGCCTCCCTGCCCACTTGCTAAGTCAGCTGCTTCTTGGAATGTTGGCCACACAGCAGAGCAAAGAACGCTCACGATGTCATGGCTGTGTGGTTTCATCTCTATCTTTACCCTCTCCCTGCAGTAACCTGCTGCTGGGTGATTTGTCTAACTGGCTAGCACAGTCCTGCCTAGAGATGCTGTTGTTAGGTATGTGTTCCTGGAGGATTTTGGTGAATAGCATTCCACATGGGATTTTGCCATGCAGTGCAGTTGTATCCATATGCACTTTCTGTGCACACTTCCTCACTAGCAAATCACGATTAACTCTATCCTTTCCTTCGACTGCCTTAGTAAACCTTATTTTTCACAAGTCACTCAAGGTATTTTCTTCACTGTCTTGTGAATGTACTCCACTGCCCTAGCACACCTGGTCTGGGGATGAGCACCTTCCCACTAAGATCAAGGACAGAACAGGGATGTCCTCTCTCACTCTTCCCATTTAGCCTCTTACTGGGGATACTAGCCAACTCTAATTAGTAAACTAAAAATACACAGATGAGAAGGAAAAAATGAAACAGTCTGTTTTAGATATAACATTTCAATAGAGAAAATCCAAAACAATTAACAAAGAATCCTTCTGCAACTAAAAAGCAATTATAATAAGATTGAACAATACAAATTAACTTATAAAAGTCAATTTCTTTCTATATACCAGAAATGAACAAGTGGAATTTAAAATTAAAAACATGATAACATTTTTATGAGACTCCTACACAATGGAATACCTAGGTATAAGATAACAAAATATTTATAAGGTCTAATGAAATGCATGAAATACTGATGGAAGAAATTAAAAAGAACTAAATAAATGGAGAAATAACCTATGTTTATGAATAGGTAGACAGTATGTTCAAGACTCATTTTTTTCCAATTTAATATACAGACTCAAAATAATTCCAGTCTAAATCTCACCAAGTTATTTGTGAATATTGAAAAAATGAGTCTAAATTTTATATGGAGAGGCAAAAGACCAGGATAGCCAACACAACAGTGAAGTTGTTCTTTCACTATTCAACTTCAAAATTTACTATAGAGCTACAGTAATATAGTTTGGTTTGGCTATAGGTCAATGGACTGGGGTGGAGCCACTGTCTTAGTCGCCCTGTCATTTCCGGGATATAATACCCAACACCCACTGGAGGAAGAAGTTTATTTTGACTCAGGATTTTAAGAGATTTCGGTCTATAGTCGGCTGGCTCCAAGGCAGGAAGGGTCTTGAAGAAGAAAATAGCTCGCCTCACAGCAGTCAGGGAGTGAGAGAAGGGGGAGCCAGGGAAGGAGATAAACCTTCTCGGGCCATGCCTCCAGTGACTGCCTCTAACCAGGCATCGCCTCCTCACAGCCCGTCACCTACGGGGCTCCATAATTTTGTCACCTTCCACAAGCTCCACCTCTGAACACAGGCGCCCCTGGGGAACGGTCTAGATCTGCACCCACAAACAGACCCCCGGAAACATGCCTAACAGATCTTTGACACAGAGCAAAAGCAAGGCGTGGAGAAAGTGCAGGCTTCCAAAACACTGCGGTGGAAGGCCTCTTCCCCAGTATGACAGAAATGAATCCAGACACAGACGGGCCTCCGCCACCCAACATCATAAACGAGGTAGTTTAAACAACAGATTTTCATTTTTCTCACAGTCTGGAGCCTGGAAACGCAGGATCAAAGTGTCAGAGAGACTGGTTTTCTCTGCAAGGCTCTCGCCTTTTTTTGTGGCTTCGTGTGGCCTTTTATCATGAATGAACACCTGGCATCTCTCTCTTTCTCTCTCTCTCTCTCTTTTTTTTTTTCATTGTTATTGTAAAAAGCAGGCGAACACTCTGATTAGGACTCTACTCTCATGACTGCATTTTTACTTTAATTAACCCTTCCAAAGATCTAGCTCTAAACAGAGTCACACTGATGATTTGGATTTCATGTCATGAATGTGGGGAGGGAGGTAACTCAGTGCATAATTACAAGAGTAACCCAAAATGAATCACAGATGAAATGTGATGCAAAACTATGAAACTTCTACAAGATAATACAAGATAAAGTGTAGATGGTCTCGGGTATAACTTTGTAGATATAATACCAAAGCCACATTTTATGATAAAAATAATTACTAAGATACATTTTATTTAAAACATCCACACTACAAAAAAACACTGTCAAGAGAATAAAAACATAATACAGAAATGGGAAAAAGTGTAAAAGACAAATTTGATAAATGACTCTTATCTAAATTATACAAATGTACATACACATGTGCACACACCCTCCAAACCTTAAAAGTCCACAATGAAAAAGCAAAGAACACAATTTAAAATTTTTCCAAAATCAAAAGCGTACTTCTCACTGAAAAACAATACGTAGATGACTTTCAGCATATAAAAAGACATTCAACAGTATACGTGTCACTAAGGAGACATAAATTAAAAAAAAAAAAAAGCTATGAGAGCACACTGTGCTTCTGTTAGAATGCTGAAAATCTCAAACACTGGCCCCACCAAATGTTTGCAAGGACACAGAACAACAGAAACTCTTCTTCCTTGCTGGTAAAAATGTAGACCGACTCAGCTGTTTTGGAAGACAGTTTGAAAGTTCTCATAAAACTAAACATATTCATACAATGCAATTCAGCCATCATGTTTCTTGGTAATCATTCAAATAACATGGAAACTTATATCCACATGAAGCTTGCACACAGATGTTCATAACAGCTTTATTCAGAATTGTCAAACTTCAGCGCAAACAAAATGTCCTTCATTAGGTGAGTGGATAAGCTGTAGTTTATCCAGACAGTGGAGATTATTCAGAAATAAGCTCTAATCCATCAAAAGACAAGGAGGAGATTTAAATCCATATTACTAAGTGAATGAAGCTAATTTGAGAAGGTTGCAAACTGTACGAATGTAGCTCTATAATATGCTCATAAAGAAGAAAACTATGGAGAAGTAAAAAAAGATCATTGATCTGCATGGCATAGGAGGAGAAAAAGAAGAACAGACAGAATACCGGGGACTTAGGACAAACTAGGGATTTTATTAAACTAACACTTTATAATTCTGTACACGTTGGATACATGCCATTATACATCTGTCCAAACCATAGAATGTACAGGATGAAAAAAGAATCACAATGTAAACTATAGACTGTGGGTAATAGCAGTGTATCAATTTAAATTCAAAGATTATAAGTAATATGATACTATGATGTGTGATATTGATACTGGGGAAGGCCGTATATGACAACGATATGTGGGAGAAGAGAGTACATAGGAACTGTACTTGCATCTCAGTTTTTATCTCTTAAAACTGTTCTAAAAAATAAAATGAGTTTCAAAAAATAATAACAATGTATAGAGATGGCCTCTAATCCTATCTTGGCTACTGTGTCCTTGCTCTCACAATATCTGCTCTCAGCTATAGAGTGTACTTTTTCCTATTGAACAGAGCCCAAACTCTCTTTACAGAACCCGTTCATTTTCGTGCCTTTAATAAATATAAAGCCTCAGCACCTTTAAAACTGAGCATGCTTCAGTGCCTGCTACATACTGTATTCCATAGTTATCCTCAAAGAATTTAGACTCTGTTACATGGAAAGAAAAGCCAATCAGTGTTTAAAACAGACCTAGCAAAAAACCCAATAGTTGGTGCTCCTATCAGTCAGTGTGCCAGGGAATTGATGAGTATTTATCAGGCCACCGTTAGTATCTGAATGCCTTTCAGACAGAAGACACAGCAAGCTCCAAATGATGGTATTTGAAGCAACAAGGCATCTTGACATGATCATTAATGCATTTGATATAATTTTGAAGTTTAAGTATTAGTGATTATGTTAATTTTAATAACAATAGTATCTGTTATTAGTCAATGATCTCAGGGCTTTCTATATGTGTCAGACAGCATGGGTTATACTTAAGGCTCACACCAGCTCTATCCTAATTGTTAGGTCATTTTACAGAGAACTCAGGGAAGAGTGTTCTTTTACCAAACATATATTGCTATTATAAAACAAAGCTGGAATTCAGCCTTAGATTTTGTGAAAAGTGTCTGTGTTCTTATTACATACATTTTGTTCCAGAGCATGCATTGGTCAAGGTGGTATGGTCTTGAATCTGTCACCTGGAATTTGTTTTTTTGTGTAAAGAAAAGATTGTTCTATTGTTCTCTGTTGTCTTACTGCACAATCAGAGCAGGGACACTAGTTCTTAATAAAACAAATCTTCACTGAACAAGAGAAACAGTATCCCAAATGGAAACTATTCACCGGAGATGTCTGAAGTTGCTGAGGAATAAGCAAAAGTATCAGGAAATAGTTACTCATCTCGTTCAAACACAAAAATAAACTTGTTTTAACAAGTTAACACCAGGTGTCATTAGCTGGCCAAATGAAAAGTTCTAGAAGTTACTGCATTTCACAAATCAAAACTTCGCAAACTTTTTGTTCTTTAAATTAAATGGTACATTCAGTGAATCTACAGGCAATTGTGTGATTTCTTTGTCACAAAGCTTCTTGTAAAGCATCTGTCCTTCCCTAGACCAAAAACAGAAAAAAGAGAGAAAAAAAAAGCCAAAAAACAATAGTTCTGTTTCTCAAATATAGGAAACAGACCAAACTTCAGAGGTTCAAAAAAGAAGCACTAGTTGAACTTGTGAAGATAATTTTCTTGCAGTGATTGATTCAGCAGTGTCAAAGATAATACGGTTTTTATGGCCACAAGAAGGTTGTAATCTAATTTTGCAGATTCTTATCTCATTGGAACGGTGTTATCACTTTTAATCTCAGTCTTCTCATTTTTATTAGTTTAGAAAAATTCAATGGGCTGATTAGTGACAGCTCAACCTGCAGACTGGTCTTTTGCACTAAATTTTCTGGTACCAACTTTATGCTTTAAATCATGTTATCACTACTCTCAACAGTCAATTAAGGGGCTATATTTGCAGACTATTGTAGACTGGAATTGCCGGGTATAATTTCCTCTACACAGTAAGAACTATTCCTTTTAACAATAGACATCGTAAACTTAATTAAAATGCCCTGGCTGGTTCCATGACAAATTTCAACAAGGGATAGTTTGCAAATGTCTTTATCTTTGAAAAAATAGAACTTTTTCTTGCTCTCTTGCATATACCATATGGACAAGCAGGCACCATATTATGAACTAGTTTCCTAAAAACTTGCCACTGCTTGCTCTTTTAGTTTTGATGTCTGAAATAATTCGAAGGTGGGGAAACCAATAGAAAAGTCCTCAGTTAGCTCTACTTAAGTATGATTTGAGCAGTACATCATAGACCCTTATCGGAAGAGTGTGTTTAGCCTGCATTTCCACTGGTAGAAGAGTAAGTCTGGATGTCAAATCTTGTCATTCTTTTTTCTGCTCCGTTTGCTTTTCATTAAGTAGCAGGTAGGAAAGGAGTGAGGAAGTCAGATTCTGCCTTCAGAGAATTCCCTTGAATTTTAGCTACTGCCTTTTCCCAGGGGACTTATTCATACATTGTTTTCCTACATGCCCTTGATCTTTCAGTTAATGTGCTACACAACAGCAGACAGTTCTTGGAATCAACTTGTGAGCTCCTGCCTATAAGCTTCCATGAAATTGTCCTTGGAAACCTTTGTACTCAGCCTGCGCATTGCACAGTCAAAATAAACTGAAGGGCCATTAGTCAGCCTTCTCCACCTTAAGATCATACTTGGCATCATATGTGATTGTAACCCCGTTAGAGAAATGTACCCCAAAGAACAGGACATCTCTAACCCTGTAAAACCACTACCTGGTAGGCAATTTTAGTTACCTCAACAATTGGCTTAAGGAGATGAATTGCCGTGTCAGGAACACCACAGGTGCGACTCTTCCCTGGAGCCTAACTGATTATTAACATAGCAATTAGCAGTATGATGAGAGGAGGGATGGTCAGTCCAGAAAAATAGATGGAAGAAATTTTCTCTACAACCTAAGATTAAACAAGTTCAAATACATTAAATTCAGGGTACGATACAATCATAATGCATTCCACACAGGTAATTGTAATTAAGCAATTGGTTGATAAAGTTGCATAAAAATCTTTTAAAATGACATGTACATAACATTAAAAAGAGAAAGAAAGAAAATATACAAACACAGGCTTAATAAATGCAGAATTGGAATTATTCTTCCTGTTTCAAATAAGAAGAGGCCTGAATAGGGCACTTTTTATCTGTGTGAAAATAGAAGTCTGTGTTCATTCGGCTTTTGCAGATGAGGTCAAATAACTCAATATATTGTGGAATTATTCCTTTAAACTACTTGAGACTCACACAGCATTGTGGCATATGCTTTGTTATGGCTTTTGCACATATGCAACTTCACACTTGTTTGTGTGTTTTTTAAAGTACACCTAACACTTCAACTAGTCCGTAAATCTCAGGACAATGATGATATCAAAATTTTCCCACCGCTGTGTGTCAGGTATATAGGTCAACATCTTCAATGAATGAATTGATGAATTAAAGAATTCATGTATAATACTATTGTTTATTATTTGAAAAAAAATCTGTAACCAAAGAATATATGGACCCAAATGCTTGCCTCTAAGCCCCAGTTATAATTCTCATTTTTAGATAACAAAGTGAACTATTACCCATCAGTATTTAGGGGCTTGATTAATGAGAGACAGTCAGCCTGATTCTGATGATTTTTAGGTACATTGCCAAGATGGGAATTTTATGACTGTAGAGTGAGGAGCTGACATTGGATTTATGTTGACTTTACCACTATTTGTACAAATCTTTCACCTCCTTAGTTAAGTGACTTTGTATCACCCCTTCTTATAAAGGCAACATCATGTATATGAACAACTTTCAGCATGTGACTTAATACTATTCAAAACACATGATGATATCTGTAAATATGTTTCTTGAGTTTTCCTTGGTGAATGTAAAATTACATATACAATGTTGTCAATAATTTCCTTTTTAAGTGCCCCAATGCTGAATTCTATCCAGTTTCTTCGTATAATCTAATAAAGAGAAATACTTTCCCAACATATGAAGTGTATACTTTAGAACGTCTATATCTCTATCTATATATTAAGTGCTTTCTAGTAAAATAAAGATATTGCCAACCATAATGTAAAATTTCTCAAGAAACTGACTTGCGAGAAATGTATTTTTATTTAGTTAAATGTAAAAAGGAGAGACTAGAGGCTTTACTATCTCATTTTGTTTCTGTCCCAATTCAATTTTGGATGCAGATTAGCTAACATTTACTGAGGAGCTACTATGTATCTGGCTCTGAGTAAAACAATTTTAGATGTAATTTTTTTTCCTAAACTCATATTGACAAAGATAAAAACATGGGCCAGAGAAGTTGTTAAACTTGTGAAAGTCAAAAAATGAGCAGAAGAGCCAGGATTTGAAATCAGGAACTTCACAATCCAGCCAGATTATACAATCTCATACCTTCCCTACTTTATTTATTTTATTTTATTTTATTTTTTCACCAAGAACATGTATTGGTACATTGTATACATCACGGTCACATGCATCATGGTTATTTTGTACCTGTTCATGATGTGTCTTGGTTTCCCCCCTTCCTAACCCCTCCCTTCTGCTCCCCCTTCCCTATTTACAGCAGGTTTATTTATATTTTCCCATTTTTTCCCTTTCCCTACTTTAAATAAATTGCCATTACTATTTACTCCATTATGGTACTAAGGAGTTTTAATATCACAAAATGAATGATCTGAAAAGGAAATTAGAAAAACAATTAATTTATAACAGCATCAAAGTGAAAAACATGCTTAGGAATAAACTTAACTAAGGAGATGAAAGATTTGTACTTACTGATGAAGAAATAAAACAAGACACAAATTAGGAAAACATTCTTTGTTTATGGATTGCAAAACAGTGTTGTTACAATTCCACACTACCCACATAATCTACAGGTTCAAGAAGTCCATATAAAATTCCAGTGACATATTTAAAGAAAT
The DNA here is from genome assembly GCA_004026905.1 of Hystrix cristata. NCBI lineage: Eukaryota > Metazoa > Chordata > Mammalia > Rodentia > Hystricidae > Hystrix > Hystrix cristata. The sequence goes on from PVJO010009468.1 coordinate 34,733, forward strand.
AAAATACACGAACATTTATAGGGAACCATGAAGGACCCTAAAGAGTCAATTAATCTTGAGAAAGAATATAGTTAGAGATATTACTTTTTTATTTCAAATTATATTACAAAGCTACAAATATTAAAACAGTATGAGACTGAAGGAAGGCATGTGGATGACTGGAATAGAAGAGAAAGGCCAGAAATAAATCTAAAACTGGTCAACTGATCTTAAGCAAGAGTGCAAGGATATACAGTAAAGTTACTTTCTTCAGTAAATGATTTTGGAAAAACTGGATATGCTTATTTGGAAAGATAAAGCCCAGACCTTTATCTTTCACGGTTCACAAAATTCAACTTGAGATAAAGATTTAAATGTAAGACCTGAAACTGTAAAACTAGAAGTAAAGCATTCATAATATTGGCCTAGTCAAAAATTTTGTTGCTCTAACACCAAAAACAAAAGCAACAAATGCCCGAAACTAAAATAAATCAATGTTAAGTAATTAAAAAAATAAAGTAGTACCACCTTGAACTAAAAAGCTTCTGCTGAAGAAAAGAAACTTGTCAGAATGAAATGTCAAATTTGGGAACAGGAAAATACTGCAAGCTTTGTATTTTTAATTTTTTTTTTTCTTTTTTGGTGCCAGGGATCAAACTCAGATCCTTGTGCTTGCTAGGCAAGTACTCTAACCACCGGGCTAAATCCCTAGCCCCAAGCTTTGTATTTTTAATGGATTAATTTAAAAAATACATCAGGGACTCCTACACCTAAAGGACATCTACAGATATGAACGTGTGTATAAAATAATGCTTGGTGTTACAGATCATCAGAAATATACAGAGCAAACCACATAAAGACATCAACTTATACCAGTAGGAGTGAGTTGACGGGATAGCTATTATAAAAAAAAAAAAAATCAAAGAACAAGTGTTAGGATTCAGAGAATCCTATACCAATACCTGTATTCTAGGTGGGAGTATGAAGTGGTACAGGCCTTGTTAAAAGCAGTGTAGAGGGTCCTCTGGAATGAAAAACAGAGTTAGCGTATGACCCAGGAATTCCAGTTCTCTATGTTACCCGAAAGAATTGAAACTCAAATCTCCGAAGACTTTAGTCCTCCCACGTTCACTGCTGCACTGTTCACAATAGATGAGATGTGGAAACAACCTGGATGTCCTGGAAAGAAGCCGGGGCATGCACATGCAGTGGGACTGTGTTCAACCTCATAAAAGAAGGCCATTTCTTCAAGATGTGACGAGGTACCTGAACCTTGAGGCTGTTACATGCACACACGAACCTTGGAGATACTACGTTAACTGGAAAGCATCATCAGTCACAAAGGAAAATCACTGCATGATTTCACTAGTATGAGGGATCTAAAACAGTGACTTTTATAAAATCAAATAGTAGAATAGCAGATGCCATGGGCTTACAGGAGAGGAAAAAGAATTGCTAATCAAAGACCATATTGGTGTTTGAAGTAGCACAATTCATAACAGCTAAATCTTGGAAGCAATTATATGTCCAAAACCAGATGGATTGATAAATAAATTCGGTATTTACATGCAATGGAGTACTACTCTGCCATAAAGAAAGATAAACTTGAGTCATATGTAAGAAAACAAATGCACCTTGAGACCATGATGCTAAGTGAAATAAATCAGACTCACAAGCTTAAATATCACATGGCTTCTCTTATATAAAAAATTCAAAATATTAATAATGAACAAAAGTTAGATAGTAGGAAGAAAGGAGATAAATCTTTCTCAAGTGGGAAGGAGATCAAGAAATGGAGAGAGAAGCCATGCACAGTGGTGCATGCCTCTAATCCCAGCATCTGGGAGGCTGAAGCAGGAGAATTGCCATGAGTTCAAGGCCAGTCTGGACCACTTAGCAAGACACTGACTCAAGAAAAAAAAAAAAGGAAATGGAGGGAGGGGCAGGAAGGATGAAAAGGAAATTAAGATATGTACATGTACCAGCTCCATACAAGGATTGTAAACATCGTATACTGCAAATATGTACTAATACAATTTAAAAAAGAGCCCAAGTTTTTAGCAAAACAAGATGAATAAATTCTAGAAATCTAGAGTCCTGCTGTCTAATGTTGTGCCTACAGTTGATCTTAGCCTAAACGCCAAGAAGTGATAACATTGTGCCTCTTGTTAACAATAATATTTACTTAATAATTTACAGGGTAGATCGTGTATTAAATGTTTTAATCACTGTAACATTTTTTTTTTTACTAAAAGCACACAAATTACTTAGATGAGTATCTAGCACATAGTCAGTGATCACAAGGATTGCAAATCCAAGGCCAGCCTGTGAACAATTTAGTGAGATCGTCTCAAAACAAAAAATAAAAAGGACTGAGGCAGTTGCCCAGTGTAAAGACTCTAGGTTTAATCCCCAATACCAAAACAAAACCCCAGTATTATTATTATTATTACTGTCTCATGGCTATTTTTACCTAATATTCTCTTTTTACCTAATGTACTGAGAATTAATCTTTCCTTTTTCTTATTTTAATTTAAAATTTTTCTATTTAAATTTTTCTATTTAAATTTTCATTTAAAATAGAAAATTTCATATTATTTTCTAGTAACACACTCAGTATGTTCTTCATAGAACTAAAAAAAGTAGGAATGCCTCACAGAGCTTAGAATTTCCTGAATGCTATGAATAATTTTCTAGTTCGAATAACTCAATTCTTTGCTAGTTCTTGGGCTTCTCTTAAGGTGCACATTTACAAGTAGATTTAGAAAATTTACAACTTGAAGAAAACCTTGATCATTACTGCAACATCAGTTTTGCCTTGAATTGATGATTGGATTTATGATGTTTTGCTTTACAGTACAAATTACTATTAGTTTGAGTTCTTCATTAGAAAATTAGTTCACTGTGGGTTGTTTCAATTGTCCTTAGAGGGAAGGTAATAAATTTTTTAGAGACATTCTTATAACTTTCTTATTAGTGAACTTTGAGATTTGTATGAACTTTAATTTAAATATACTGTTATTAATATGTATTCCTCAAACAAATGCCCAAGATTTTTTTTTTAAATTTTATTTTAATGGTACATTTTAGATGTACATAGTGATAACATTCATCATAGGGAATTTGTACCTGTACATGACATATCTTGTTTCTTCTTTTTTCCCATTCCCCTCCCCTCACCCCCTCCTCCCTCCTTATTTACAAAAGCTTTGTTTCCATTTTTTCCTTCCATTTCTTATTTCTCTTGTCCCTCTGTACCTTTCCCCCTTCCCCTTCCTTTTTCCCTTTCCCAATATAATATATTTTAGTCTGTATTTACACGTTCTGTTTCTCAGATCAGAGAAACAACATATTTACAGATGTGTGTCCGATTTATTTCACTTAAGAGTATGGTCTCAAGATGTATTCCTTTACCTAGGAATATCTCAAGCTTATCATTCTTTATGACAGAGTAGTACTCCATTTAAAAAAAACCCGCATTTTCTTTATCCATTCCATTGTTGATGGGCATTTGGGCTGTTTCCAAGATTTAGCTGTTACAAACTGTGTCACTATAAACATGAGTGTGCATATATCGCTGCAGCATGATGCTTTTAATTCTTTTGGGAGATACCAAGACAGGGAATAGCTGGGTCAAATGGAATCTCTAGTCCTAGTTCCCTGAGGAATCTCCACACTGATTTCCATAGCAGTTGCACCAGTCTACATTCCCACCAATAGTAGAGAAGGGTTCCTTTTTCTCCACAGCTCCTCCAGTATTTGTTATTGGCTGATTTGTTGATAATAGCCATTCTTTCTGGAGTGAGATGGAATTGCAGGCTTGTTTTCATTTGCATCTCTGGAGTGACCAGTGATGTTGAACATTTTTTCATATATTTATTTACTGTTTCTACTTCTTCATCTAAGAAGTGTGTATTCATTTCAGCTGCCCACTTTTGGATTGGGTCTTTAAATTTGAGGGGGTCTGATTTTTTTGAGTTCTTTATATATTTGAGATGTTATTCCTTTGTTGGAGGAATAGCTGGCAAAAATTTTTTCCCGCTCTGTGGGTTGTCTGTTTGCTCTGTTGGTGGTTTCTTTTGCTGTGCAAAAGCTTTTTAGTAAGATTAGATCCCAGTGGTTGATTCTTTGTGTGATATTTCTGGGACAATTGACAAATGCCCAAGATTAAATGTACTTACAAAGTGATTTTTTTTAATGGGTTACATCTAAAATTTCACTACTTTATATGACTAATAAGGGTAACTGTTAATTTTTAAGTTAGAATTATTTATTTCATAGTAAAAATATTTTAGAAAGAATGTATGCACATTAAAAAGTGAAAGAAGCAAGAAGCAATATATGGGCCTTCCTTTCCAACTTTTCACTGTCCTTGTGTTCCTTCAAATGTGGATGAGCTTCATAAGTGGGTCTAAGCATTTTTGTCCTATTGAGTGTACTGGGGTCAAAAAGTTTGCAAAGTCACCTTTTCATTCCTTGCAAATTCCCTCATAGCAAATGCTGTGCAATTCTTTAGCAAACGTATCCCGAAGTACCAGGCCCTTACTTCTTGCTCTGCACTGGACTTCAGAAGAAACCCTCTCAGTTTATTATTTTCATGTAGTGCTCCACTAGGAATTTACAAAATATGAGAGAGTGTGTGCCTTAGACTTATTATAAGCCTGCTCTTCTTTAATTTTATAGAGTATTTCAGTCTCTCCTCTGAGCCCAAATCCTACTTGGACTAGATATGACATTATGTTTTCATTCGAGCTTTGGATCTTTAATCTTATTACTTCCTGTTTTCCTAAAACTAGAGTGAATAAGCTACTTACAAGAGCATAAGCGGAATCTCACAAAGCCGTTTAGCTGTATTTGCTCTTTGGTCGATCCTGCTTCCCCTGTTCCTCAAGCTAGAAACATTTCAGGGAAATTACAGATCCAAAAGCACAGTCTTGATTGGTGTGTGACTTTGTGGGAACATCTTACTGCCACTAAACTTGATTTTTCCTTCCCACCAAAGTTGGGGGCACACACACACGCACATGCACACACATACACAAACAAATGCGTATTCATCAGTTAGATATTTCGGTTTGTTTCTTTGCAATTTTAGTTAACACGTACAAGAATTTTAAAAGGAATGGAGAAGTTGTTACCCATTGTTACTCATATTTTATAAATGAGATGCCTCAGCTGAAAGGATTAAGTCCTCTATCCAAAAAGCACACAACTAGTAAGTGGAAGAGTCTGGATTCAAATCTAGATTTGATTGAGTTCAAAATTCGTCTTTTCTTTCATTTGGGAGCACGCCTCAGGTTTTAACAAGTCCTCACAGAACATGATCGTTTCAGTCATTCATAGACATACGTTATCTGCTTCCACAGAAAGCCTCTGGGCTGGTACAGACGGTGTCCCCCTTAGTTACACACCTGGGATCTGAGTGATTGTTCTTGTCTTTTTGCCGTCCAGGCGGAGTGATTTCTGGTGGCCCAAGCAGTGCTGTAGTGTCAGGCACAGAGGTGTGGAAGGCGTGATCATTTCCTGTGTCCAATCCACAACTATTGCAAAGGCATTAAGGCCGATAGATTACTCTTAGCTCCTAAAGAAACCACACTAATGTAATTTCTTTGTTTTGCAATTGCTCATTCTGTAAGCCATTGTTCATTAGACTCCTGGGAGCCTGCAAGCCTGAAACAATTGTTACTCTGTTGATCAGGTCCCATTTGTCATTTTGCAGACAGGGACATTCATTTGCTTACAACAGAGCCAAATTAATTAGCTGTTTACCTGGCAGGTTGTTGGTGATTATGTACAACAAATCACCATAAACGAATAAATTCAAGCATTGTTGATAGAAATGACTGGGTCATTAGACAAAATTTTGATCATTGATTTTCACATAGGAGTGACAATCTTACACTAAGAATTTGTGTCTATGATTATGAGGGATTTGTCCAGTTTCTTGTGTAGGTCCTTGGCAGATTCCTGTTAAACCAGGACAGTTTAAGCCTCTGCCAATTAAAAAGATGTGATTTTGGCAAATTTAGTGAAACTTAGTTGCCTAATACATATGGTAGATGTGGTAACATTTAATCCATAGGTTATTCTGAGGATCAAATAAGATTGTGCATTTAAAAAAGCAGCACGTATTAGCTGTTTAAGTTAAATGAAGTTATCTCTGTACCTGCTATGTTTAAATTCCAAGTACTTGCACCATAGTGGTCAGTTCTGAGATTTGTCTGTAACTTGTGACTAATTGTTACCTTCAGTGGTAGCTCAGTAGGAACCACCAGGTTCAGTAGGATAATGCATTAGCAGCATCTATCACAAAATAATCACTTGTGAATTGTTACTCAAATAGTTCTATAAATTGTGGGAAAATCAGTAAGGACTGTGTGGTATTCAAAGTGATGGCAATGTTGATGATAAAATATTCCTGGAAATTATCTCTTAACTTTTCCAAAACCTATCTCAGGCAACATTATAGATAGAACCTTTCTTTCCTTTATTGACTTTGCTAAATATCCTAGTGAAGTAACAAAGAAGAGTTTTCATATTCTCTCCAGTCTCCTTGAATGTATTTGAACCCTAATCCCAGCTCCATCTCCTTTCTCTTCAGGAGCGGGGATTGTAATTCTTCCTCTGTGACTGGTGATTACAGTCAAGTCTTGATATCCATAATTGCCTTGTTTTCTGCTCTACTGCAAAAGCAGAAACATTTTCCACTCATTTCCTAACAAGATTTTTATCTTAAATTAAATATAGTGTTCAGTGGCACCATCTATTACATTTCTATTCTCTCCTAATGCCTTCAGTAATCGTTACACCACTCTCACGGAGAGGGAGAAGCACGTCGTTGAGGAAGGGCCTACTGTGTACCAGCTCTCTAGTAGGGTCTTTGCAAACATTATCAGATTATTGCCATGGCAGCCCCGAGGGTAAATATTATCATTTACAATTTAATGTGATTTCCCTGTCAAGTCCTTAGACTCTAAGCTGCACGCCTTGCTACTTTTCTGAAGATTATTTGAGAACAACAATTTAATCACACTTAAGGTATCTGACAATAACAGAATCGCACATTGAATGCCAGGATACAGACAATTGATAGGAGAAACATTCTGTTCCAACCAAATTGAAAGTTACTCCTGCTTCCTCCTCCAACTTTCCCATTAAGTGTCAGGAAGACAAACTAGAATCTAAAACCCTACTAGATACTAGATAGAAAGAAGGCTTACATGACATGAAGACTAAGTCTTCATAATTTTTGTACTTTTTTTTTTTTTTTCTGAAGAGCTCCTTTTCATTCCTTAAGCCCGACAAATTTCCTGAAAATCTGAGAGACCTGGATCCGCAATAATTATTCAAAATGTGGTTTGCAGAATCTAGCAGTCTGAATTTGAGTTCTGATTTTGCTGCTTTCCAAGAGATTGTGAGCACGTTCTGCATTTGAAAAATAGGGAAGGTGATACCATTCTCCCCTGGGATAAGAGTCAGTGAAAAAAAAATGTTTGAGATACTTAACCCAGTGTTGATGTGTTGTGAATGTCCCCTGCTTAGTATTTTGTATCAGTAGTAGTTGATGGGCCATCTTATTTTCAGAAGTCTTTCTGTCTCCTCTCCCCTTGTAACTGAGCATCACTCATCATTCCCTCACCTATCATTTCTCTCTCTCATGTTAAAATGGAAGTAATGCAGATGAGTGGTTCATAACTAGAAATTGTATTGTTTCTAAATACTTGTCAGTGATATTTTCTCAGGAGAAACCATCCTTCCAAATAACCGCTCAAAGAACATTATTTGAGACCAAAAAAATGGAAGGATGGATTCAGAGTTGTGAGCTGGTATGTCTGATGATTAGACTTGTCTTCTCTTTATATAATTCTACATAAAATCAAATAATCTGTGAGCATGAGACTACTCTTCCTGATTACCCAGGATGCACTGTTTCACACGTTTTCCAATTTTTTTCCATTAGAAAGGAGTCTGCTGAGCTTTTACAAAATCATTACAGATTTACTGGATGCATTTTTATATCCTTCCTGGAGACAGTTTTGGACACAGAGTGTTCTTTTAGTGGATTCTGAGAGTCACCGGGGGGCATATGTTGAGCACCCCTTAATAGCAGAGCTATATCAAGGGTCATGCTTCTCTTGAAGGCAGCAAGTGCCCTTGGGTATCTGGTTAGGAAGCCAGTAAATCTCCAAGCCCGTTAACCTTGAAATCTCTTGGACCCCAAGCTTTCCATTCCCCTGACAGAGATGATTCTCCGTACTTTATGAAGGGACCAGCTCAGGTAAATTTCACTCATTCGTGAAATTTTTACCAACTCTGATTTCCAATTCTCAGATTTCTTTCTCTTTTCTGAGATTTTTAAAAATTAAATATTTCTATTTTTCTTAGCCTATGTTTGCAGTAGATAATGATTATATTCATCATGGGGAGTTGGCACATTGTACACTTAACAGTTCACACACTTCTAGCCTTTATTTTATTTTAAAAGGATAATGGCAAACACTTTTTGATTACTTACTGTATGCTAGGTGTTTTGCTAAATGCTTTTAATTTTGCATCATTTAAATCTCATAAAAGTTCAATCCCCATTTAGAGACGAGAAAACAAAAGCACCATGTGGGTCTGTGTTTTTCTCAGCGTGACAGGCTTAGGATGTGAACTCATACAATGTGCTTTTTATCAGCTCCTCTTTGGATAGCCGGATAGTACATGACACTTGACTGTGTGGGAGGTCTTCAGTAAAGATGTGTAAATGAATGTGTAAATTCAAAACTGCTCCAACTTTTCATGGTTGCATTTATCAAATGGAGATGATAATGTCAAACTCATTGGCCTGTGTGAGCATTACATGAGTTCAAGTACATGAAGACTTCTAGTCGAATGCCAGGCATATAATAATATATAAATATGTATTCAATCTTAGTGTATAAATGTTTATTCATTCTTATCAACAAAGCCCATTTTCATTAAGAAAAAACATCAATAGGTTGTCTTTTGAAATTATGATCACTGGACCTCATCAAAGGGTGGATGTTATGATTTAGATCAAGAATGTCTCCCAGGAAATTCATGCGCTTATAGGTTGAGCTTTTGGAAGGTGACTGAATCATGGGGTGATACAGCTGACTTGTAGTTAGGAGGTGGGGTGTGATGGGAAGAGGCGGGCTACTGGGGAGTGACCTGGAAAGGGGGTATCTCCCTCTCTAGCTCCTCCCTTCCCTTAGGCTTCTTGGTCACTGTGATGTAAGCAGATTTCCTCTGTTATGCCTTTCTGCCTTGGAACTAACAGGCTGTGGACTAAGCTGTGACCCTAAGTAAACGTCTCCTCCATTATGCTGTGAGTTGTGGGGGACTTGGCTGAGGTGTGAATGGTTAAACTGTGGGGCAAAACACACAGGCTTTGTAAGGAGTGACTAGGTAAATGACAAGAAGTTTAGATTCATGAAGCATGCTGTGTCTGGCCATGTCCTTCCCCTTCCCCTGACAAACTGACTAGCCTTGAGACAGCTTCTTGCCCAAGCTGGTTTTCTTCCATTTTGTTCTCTTACACTGATATTCTAGATAAAAGTCAAAGAGTTCTTGGCTTTGGTGCTACTCCTGGGAGTCTCCCTAGCAATGGGTGTTCTCAGTTGAGGTAGCCCCTCTGGGCCTCTTGGTGTTGATCAGGTCTCATCTCTGAGTAATCTTTTCATCCTCCATGCTGCCACAGTCACACACTGAGACAGCGAGTGTCAAGTATTGTGTTTCAGTGACAAGAAAAGTGATTAAGACAGTGGGGGAATGAAGGGGATTTCACCCTGTAGAATGCATGCAACTGTAAAACGCACCCTGAGGGGGAAAGTGTGGTCTTGATTCAGTGGGAAATTGGAGTATTCTGTGTTGCAGAGCTGTACAGAGCCATGGTATCAATTTTGGAGTACTTATCAACTGTGAGGATTAATCTGACTTGAGTCTCCTTATGGAATTGGGAATAAAACAGTTGAGAAAGTATAATTAAAGTCCTAGATATTAATGGAGTGACTGCTATATGCTGCCATCTCACTTACGTTCATAACAAATCAGAGAAAGGAGGGACTATCTCATTTTACAGATAAGGAAATTGTGGCTTATGGTGAGCGAGTGACTCTCCAAAACCATATAACCTGTGAGTAGGAAAGGCAGACTTCCAACACAGGCCTCCCCACTGGTAATGTCTGCTCCAAGTGAGGCCGGCCCCCTTTGCTCTTCTTCCCTGTGCAGGGGGCCATGTCTCATGGCAGCCAAAGCAATGGTCTGTGTATTTGATTCTTCTTTTTTTTTTTTTTTTCCTATCCAATTTTCCAGTTTCTCATTGGGAACATTGCATTCTTCATGGGAAACTCTCTGGGGAAATATTCTTGAAAACACCAAAATGCCTCAGTGTTTTGTGAAGAGGTACATGGGAAAAGGAGGTCCAAGTATTGGTAGTTTGTCTCTCCCCTTGTCATGCATGGAGCAAGACCAAGCCAGTGAAGGTGATTTGGGGGCTTCTGCCCTCTGGATACAAAAGGCCTGTCTAAAGAAACAGACAGGCAACTTCAGAGCCACAGAAGTGATACTGGAAGAAAGCTATACCAAAAGCATCCCAGGAGTGAAAAACATAATCAGTGCAGCTTTAGATTTAGAAATATCTGGGTTTTAATCATGACTTGTGACTTTTATGGGTATTGTAGACTTTAACAGAATTCTTAACTTCACTGAGCCTAAGTATCCTCTTTTATAGGTTAAGAATAATAAATGCACCTAACAGCAGCACAATAAAGCTTCCAGAAGCCTGAATATAGCTTATAGAATAAATGCTAATCATTTTTCATTTTTATTGTTTTTAAAACCAACAGAGAGGGTTGAGGATTTAGCTCAGTGGTAGAGCACTTGGTAAGCAAGCAGAAAGTCCTGAGTTTGATCCCCAGCACCCACCTATGGGAAAAAACAAAACAAAACAAAACAAACAAACAAAACCCCCAAAACAACAACAACAACAACAACAAAGAGGGATAGAAAATGTAATAACGCTAATTGAACATCATTCATTAATTAACATATTTTAGTTTTCAAATATGTATCTTGAATTAGGTATTATTGCAGAGCCTGAGGCATAAGGAGCTAAATGACAGCTAAAAGGGGCCAATTTAGGAAACTGAGTTTAAGATGTCTCACTCTGATATCTGTGCCCGTAATTACACAATTCCACTCTTGAGTTCAGAAAGGAGTTTGGAACTGAGGATTTAAAGTGGAGAGGGCAGAGAGAGACAGACCAGGCAGCAGCGCTTGCATCGCTAGTGTGCTTTTGAGAAAGGGTAAAATGTTCAAGGGACCAGGTATGACGATGTATGCCTATAATCCCAGCATTCCGGGAGACTGAAGCAGGACAGTCACAAATTTGAGCCCAGCCTGGGCAAGTTCACACATAGTGAGACACTATCTCAAAATGGAAAAGAAAAGAAAAATGAAAAAGGGCTGGCTGTGTAATTCAGTGCAGTGGCCCTGTGTTCAGTCCACGCTACACAAGCAAAACAATGTTTAGCGATTTGGTATTCCATGCCCAACTATATGATAGGGACATTAACGTAAGAGAAGAGAAGAGAAATGCTGTGAGCTGGACCTTTTGACATAATTTAGAAGATCAAAGTCAAAGCAGATGTCACCACGTAAAGCAGCTGATGCCAGGGACTCACTCTCCTGGGGCCCGTAGAAGCAGGCTGCTTGGCCTCATGGCCTCCCATTTCCACTGCCAGAAAAATCATGAGGAAACAAGGGAGATCATCCCAGTTTCCATCTGTTTGACAAAACAAAATAAACACAACAAAAAGCAGAAACATTGAAGGGGGACCTTTCAGCTCTTTCCTCAACATATACAACACTCAAGCATTCAAGTCTAAGCAGTTAGATCTTTTTTTTTTTTTTTTTTTTTTTTCCCGGTGCCGGGGATCGAACTCAGGCCCTTGTGCTTGCCAGGCAAGCACTCTAATCACTGAGCTAAATCCCCAGCCCGCAGTTAGATCTTGAAGGTGCAAAAACATAGTAAGAGAAAGTAGGAGAAGTTGTGTTATTCAGAATCTGAAGATTATGCTTAGAAACAGTTCAGAAACTTTTTAAAAGGGAGTGCTTTCAGTTCCCATCCGGGAAAACAGTGTAAGGGTAAAGAAAGAAAAGGTAACTGAATCCAGTTTGCTGACACTTTGGGGTTGGCTTCTCTGGGCCTGATACAGGTCAGGCTCAGGGGCCCTGGGAAGCATTTGAGCAGTTTGACTGAATCATCTGAAGTTCTATTTACACGCACAAAACATAGTTCTATCATTACTCTCATAGGTGTTCCTCAAGGTGTGCTGAAAGCTCGAAGTTGGACCTCAAACCAAACTAGAGCTTCTGAAGATTTTCCTACAAAAGATGGTATTACCCGAAATAAATTCTGAAAGATTAAATAAAACATACAAAATTGGGAAGGTTATTACAGGGAAAAAAATCTCAAAGTAACGAGAACCCTGCAGAGCAATATAGTCTCTTGTGTCCACAGGCTTCTAGTTCATCACTTTAGAATGACTGGAGCAGAAAGTACCAGGCGTAACATTTGGATTCACTAAGAGGACTTTGCCCAACTTTACCACGTGTAGGAGTGAGGGGTGGAGAGGGAGAGAAGAGAGGAAATTTTATAGAAGAAACACATCTAAAATGAAGAAGAAAATGAATATCTTTCAAGGAGACCATTTAAGGGCATTTAGAAAGTATTGGACGACTAGGCTTTAATTTTGATCTATTTATTTAAATATATATCAGAATAATATAAGTCAGCACAAATCCTGTAATTGTATGGAAATTATTACTTTTTAAAGAAAAAAGACAAAATCATTAAGGTAAGAATAAGAGTGAATTGAAACTAAAGTATGAAAGCTGTTGGTTAGGTAATTCAAATCGTGTTGTTCTAAAGAGTTGGAGGAGGCCAAAGAATCAAATTTAGGCAGGAAATGAGTTATTAAGTGTGCAATTCAAAGAGGGTCTGGGAAGGGATAATTTAAAACAAAGATTTAGAGTAGCTGAAGGGTAAAGGAGGAAGAACGGAGTAAAAGTTGAGAGAGAGGGAAAAGAAAGAAAGGAGAGGAGATGAAATCAGATTCACATTTGCATTTTTGCCACCACAAGCAAAAGCTGAGATGAAAAGGTAGTTGGTATCTACTACCTATTCAGCACTGAATTCTCAACAAAGGACAAACATTGTTGTATCTCTCTTGGTTGCACTGGCCGTAGCTATCCTTCCTCATTATGCTAATGACTAATAATGAAAAAGCCAGCGTGAAGGTAACTCAAAGAGAAGGCAAGCCAGTCCTAGTCTGGCTTGTTCCACTGTGAGGACTGTCAGGAGTTTTGGTGGTCATGAGCAGCAATGCGAAGAATCTTATTGTGAGAAATCCATATTGCGTATTTCAGTTCAACTGGGGCTTGCATGTTTTGGTATTTGGAGTACTGGCTATGAAAAACATTCATTTACTATTTGTTTTCTGTTTTTTATAACCTGGGTGTGGTAGTACATGCCTGCAATTCCAGCTACTTGGTAGGCTGAAGCAGGAGAATCATGAGTTTGCAAGCAGTCTGGGCAATGAAGCCAGAATCCATCTCAAAAAAGAACTACAATAGAGTTCTAGTAATTGGAAATAGCTTCTGGAAATAAAAAGTCTGTTGAGCCCGGCTCTGGGCTTCATGGTCTTGGGCGTCAGCCTCTCCCCTCTCTGACTTCAGGAAATGATGTGGCAGATGGGTCCCAAGGCAGAAAAAGCAAGACTGTCTGTGTTCCAGGTTCTCTACTCTTCCTCGTCCTCAGACACAAGAAACCAAATTAAACCAATTTTTAGGGAAGGAGTCATGATTCTTTTCCACATTTTTCTGGGTGATAGGGGTAGTTTTCCAATGTTTTTCCCAGTCCATCTTCAGCTTTGCATTTGAGACTCATCTCTAGTTCTCTACATAATCCACTTTTGTTGTAATTTCGGGTGCTGATGGGAATGTAAATTAATACATCTGTTATAGGAAACAGTATAGAAGTTTCTCAAAATAACTAAACAGAGAGTTACGATATGATCAGGAATCCCACTTTTGAGCATATATCCAAATGGTCTGAAAAAAGCGGTTCAAAAAAACATCTGCATTTCCACATTTAACACAGCAGTATTCACAGGAGACAGGTTGTGGAATTAACCCGGTGTCTATCAGTGGACAGCTACTTAGGATAAACATAGTATTTACATGCATGGAATACCAGTCAGCTTTATAAAGGAATCCCAATATTTGCCACAAAGGATGAATCTGAAAAATCTATTCTCTATAGTCATCATAGGAATTACTATTTTTTATTGCTGTCTATTTCCCCCACCTTCATGAAGACTGGCGAAGAACCACTCTCTCTAAATCTAGAGCACAACCCTCACCTTAAGAAAATTTCAGGAGGGGCTGAGGATTTAGCTCAGTGGTAGAGCACTTGCCTAGCAAGCGCAAGGCCCTGAGTTCGATCCCTAGCACTGCCTCCCCCACCAAAAAAAGAAAATTTCAGGAAATGGTCATGTAATAATCTTATTTCTTTCTTTCTTTTTTTTTTTTTTTTGGTACTGGGGATTGAACTCAGGGCCTTGTGCTTGCAAGGCGAGCACTCTAACCACTGAGCTAAATCCCCAGACCTCTTATTTCTAAAAGATCTTAGGACTCTAGTATGTGTCAGGCTTATAGGCAGGTAAAAGGAAAATTCAGTAAATGCTTGACATGCATTTATGAATATAAAGATTCATTAAGCATATAATAAAAGAATTTGAGTGTCATTAGTGAATATGTGCTAATTGAGAAATGGATATGATTATGTAGGGAGAAAATGTGAGGAAGGGGTAAGAAAAGAAAGTGAAAGAAAGCAAGAAAATAGAGCCCTTGGGGTTCAATCCTGAAAAGTAGTGTCTCAGGGAAAGTACACTGTAGTAGCCAGAGGTGAAAATAGAGACAATGAAAAAAGACTGAAGGGAAAAGACATGCCCCATAGTATCAAAAGCTGTGTTTTGTCCTTTCATTAAAAAAAGCCAGCACCCCACAATTTGGCAAGCTCCAGAAGGTCAAGACATTGTTTCCATATCAATAATTTTCTAGTAACTAGCTCACCTCTTACACCTAATAAACATCAAATGTTTATTAATTTGCACTTGATACCTTGCACCTAGCACAGTGCCTGATGCATAATAGATTTTTCCATTGTTGTGCCCGAGATGGAAAAGTAACCAATGAACACAAATTGGAAATTATCTACTGAGGATTATATATTATCATCTACATGAGAAAGCTCAGTTTTAAGCGAGTGAGTTTTCTTCTGAGGAGCTAAATATCTTTGTCTGAGGAACTAAATATCTTTCTCCAATGATAAGACTGTGGGAAATACAAGAGAGGAGTATCTATAAAATGTAAGTTGCATGAAGTTTATTTTTTTCTATTTATAAGTTTCCATTGGTTCCTATTTAGAATAAAAGCTATATTCTTAAGTTTGGCCCACAAGGTGGCCTTCACTGGCCTTCAGCCACATTTCCTGGTACTCTTTCCTTCATTCCTCACAGTGCCTTGGCCACTCTGCTCTTCCTGTTGTCTTCCCGTTTCAAGATGTCCCCTAAACACCGTGTTCCTTTGCCAGGAATGCCACTCCTATTGCTGCAGAACTGGGCTTCTTTTCATCCTTGAAATTATGTCCTTATTGTCCTGCCTACAGAGAGAACTTTTCCGACACCACGCCTGCAGTGAGTTGTTTTCCTGCCACCCCTTTCCCACACTCATGGTTCGTTCACCAAGGCCTTTCATTCTTCTGTGGTCCACACAACTGTGACTCTTCATTTGCTCTTTCTTTCTTGACAATTGCTTTGCTAAATTCTTGGTTTCATGACTACAAAGTCTACTCTGTACTCCACTCTAACTTTAATGACTTGCACAATGCAATGTACATAAGTAATTGGCTTGTGATAACTAAAAAATGAAGGAATGAATGAATGTTTCAGTCAATGAAATCTCTCCTCTCTCAGAACTCTTCTTTTCCTACTTCTATTCTGGCTTTCCAGCCAGGTTTATGCTTCCAATATGACTATGCTGTGTCTTACTCTAAATACGGTATGTAGAGTTTGTTTATTTCACTCAAGATAAAAAAAAAGGTAAATCTTCAAACAGGTGTATTAGTTTCCTATGAGTGAAATAACTAATTATATGGCAAAACTGCTAATATAATATAAAATGTTTTAGAAAATGAAAATTATGCCCACATTATGAATACAGCTATGCAAAATATGCACAGTTATAGAGAAGGTTCAAAACAATATCAAAAGATAGAAACCATTCACATGCTGAAGTGAGGAAGCAGTGGAGGGTTTTAATGTAGGATTTTTTTTCTTAATTTATTTTATTATTTTCCAAATGTTGTTTGCAGAATACTTCCAATTTGGGGCAAAACTCTCATGAGATAAATAACACAAATTTACTTCTGCAAACAATACAAACAGCACCTCTTACACATTTTCTGGCTGTTATAATGCCTGCTTTTGATGTTGTCTTGGGATAATTATTATGATTATTTTTGCAAAAGAAAAGAGTACAAATAAAGTCATCAGTGTGGTACTAATTTAAGAGGATGATGCCCAAGTTCATTTGCTCTACTGTGTTCTTATTTTCATCATTTATAAAATGTAAAAATTTGGACAAGAAAATTACTTTTGTTCTCCTTTCACAACCTTATAAAGATATTTATTATTTCATTGATAACTCTTTACTCATTGACTTGTTTACTGTCTTAAGGGCTCCCCTGGCTGGCAAACTCTTAGAGAAGGAATATTTTCTTAAGGCTCCTAGCACACAATATTAATCTGGAGAACTTCAAAATGCTCAGACCCAGCCCCTCCCGTGCTGATCCCCAGCACTCCCCACTCAGAGCTGGCTAGAGAGGAGGGCTTAATGTTGGTATTTCAAAGTTCCCTGGATAATCATGTTTGAGGTTCACTAGGGGGAAGTCTACTCCTGAGTCATAACTGTCCCTGCACATTTCTCAAGGGAAAGCCCATGCTAGTTTTAGCCTGTACACATTGAAGAGGAAGGACCCTCTGTGACTGAAAATAGTCTACATCTTGGGTGCAGATTCTGTATCATTTTTCAGTTCTCAGTTAAAATTTATAACCCTTGGACCACCTCCTTTCAAGTCAATGGTCATATCTCTCACCCTCGCATCCTCTTCGGCATATACCCAATGATGTGGGTTTTTTTTTTTTTGTTAGTACATATTTGCAGTTCATAATATGTGGAGTTGGCACATATACATAACGTGTCTTAATTCTGTTTTTTATTCCTGTTCCTCTCTTCCACCCTTTCCTCATCTCTTGATTTCCTTCCGCTTTGAGAAAGATCTATCTCCCTGCATCCTTTTATCTAGCTTTAATTTAAATCTTTAAATCTCAGAAAAGGCCAATATGTCTATCAACAGATGAATGGATAAAGGAAATGTGGTACTGACACACAATGAAATACCACACTGCCATTAAGAAAGATAAACTCAAGTCAGTTGTAGGAAAATGGATGCACCTTGAGACCGTGGTGCATCCATTTTCCTACATGTAATTCCCAGCTTGATTCATGGCAAAGCAGTACATTATTGTGTGTCAGGACCACATTTATTGATTCATCTATCGATACACATATAAGCTGCTTCAGAGATTCAGCTGTTATGAATTGTGCTTCTATAAACAGTGTGTCTGTATCCCTGTAACATGGTGTCTTTAACTCTTTTGGGAGGATCCCTAGAAGTGGAATAGCTGAGTTAAATAGAATTTCTAGTTTTGGTTTTTTGATGTATTTCCATAATGATTTCCATTGTGGCTCTATCAGTTTACATTCCCACCCGAGGCTGGGGGCGGGGAGGAGCAGTGCTGTTTTGTAAGGAGGAGCAACCTCAGTAGAGAATCTGCAGAGAAGATTCACCAGGCCTTTTTCCAGCTGAGAATGGAAAGAAACCGGGCACCATTTAAGCTGTCTGAGAGATTCTCGGGAGTATAGTGAAGAAGATGTTGGTGTGACCATGCATTTCCCACCAAGGGTTCTTGATTTAATAGAGGGAAATTGGTAACCAGATGTAAATTATTCAAGCTACCGATACATAAATGAAACATGTCGGAGATGAGAATGTAGCTTCTAATTAATGAGAGACTTTTTATTATTAGACCTTATCTATTTTCCAAATTTACTTAGATACACCTTATTTTACAAACAGAAAAATAACATTGGAAGCAGTATTTTCTTACAAGAAAAAAAAAAGGTAATGGGAGTCACAGGTGTATATGGCCTAAAAGCAACTGTGAAGATTTCCTTGGAGGGATGTTTGCCTCATCTTCTTCCCCCAGTTCCTTTTCCAAAACCACCATCAATAGCCTAACACTCCTATAAATTTGCACTTTGCAATTTTATTGCTTTCACTCAATAAAACCTGTTTCTATAATTTCTTGGTTCTGCAGAATTTAAAATGTGTTCTTTTCTTTTAGCCGAAATCAGGTCAATTTTATTGGCGCTTAAAGATAGGTAGTTAGTTGTTTAGAAAGAATATGAAATGGTATCAGATGACTCCTGGTTTATGGAAATAGCTTTAAATAGATTCCAAGTTTATGGAAAGACTGAAGCTCAACCATGCTGACTGCAGGAGAAAATGGAAATTAAGACTTCCCTGAGGATGGTCGACGGTTTAATACAATTTTTAATGATGAAACATCTTCGAATTAGGAGAGCAGCTATTTTGACCACAGAGGGAAATATATAATGTAAACCCCTGAACGAATGAGGAATGAAAGTGAATTGAATAAGGAAAGATGAGAAGCAAAATAGCATCTCAGCTTCTAAGATGATAAAAGTCTGTCCTCCGGGGACACGTTTTCAAAAGTGTCCTCTACAATAACACCCTTCCCCAAACAACAGCAGTGTTTGCAAATAGGTCCCAATTACATGACTTGATTACAGATTCAACCCAGGGTCTTATGCACCAAGGAGACTCATGCCCTTTCTTCTTCCTCTCTGTCCTTTCAGCGCTGGATAAAGGGCAGCTTCAGAGAATTGCAAATACTTTCCTCCTGGGTAGGAAAATAGGAGAAACACATCAGCCAAGTGATAAATGTTACAGGAAGTGTCTACGGGGGTGAGCTTTGCTGCTTTCTCTTTCTCTTTCTTTGCTTGGGTGACATAGCTCCTGATAATCAGGAGTGTGTGTGTGTGTATGTGTATACACATGCATATGTGCTATGTTTGGTTTAGCTTGTACAGTTTTATCTAAATGGTTTTAAACCCAAAAAGGATTATGTGCATATTATTTCGAATACAAAGTTAAAGCCAAGGTTTGCTTCTGTTCTTCCAGATCCTATCTGACTCTTCCAAGAACAGAAAGCATTCTTCCTTTAAGCAAATTAGAAGGCCAATATCCTGACTCCTAAGTCAGTACTCTTTTCATTTAACAGAGCTGAATATGCATAGGAATTGCATATGAGCCTTGTTGGAATGCCAATTCTGATGTAACAGGTCTGAAGAAACCTGAGGGTCTGTATTTCTAATTAGCTCTGATAGGTGTAGTCCAAGCTCCACACTTTGCATGCTTTGAAGAGCTAAGTATTAAATCATAGTAGCCAGCCAGAGCATAGTACTTAATCATACTTTGGGCTAAATATGCTGAGGTGAACTAGATTTTTCCAGGATACATTTTTCCCCTATTAAGGTGAGAAAATGGGAATGAGACAGAGAGGAGAGAGTTAAGTTTCCTGAAATACTTAGTATGTAGCAAGTAGCAGGTATTGTCCCGGACATTGTATATCCAAGACATCACTTTAATTCTCACTGAAACAAGGTGTTATTTTCTCCTTACATCCCACCATGCACTATCCTCAAGGAGGCTAGGGACCTTCCATGAGGCATTTGAGCTAAGTACCAGATCACAGATCCACCCAGTTCTTTTGGCCTGGAATCGTACCTGTGCTTTATATTATAGCGTAGTAAAGATAGCATTTTTGAATTAATTAAAACACGCCTTTGTGACCTTGATTATTTTTTCAAGGATTTCAGTATTTACAAGTCAGTGTTTGTACAATGCTTCTAGCAGCTGCCTTACAGGAGGCTATCCGTCCTAACGCAGGAGTTCCTGGCTTGGAGGAGGTACAGAGAGATTGCGAGTGTTAACATGCAATTTTGGATGGATACTAAAATAACTTTCACTTTCATCCATTTGGTGCGGAAGATGAAAATCTTTTGAAAGCCAGGAGCACAAAGAAATGTAAATACAGCTTATTCAGGCCTGACATTTCAAAAGAGGTCACCCCCACCAGCAGTACCAATGCTTGTCTATTATCAGGGTTTCTATCACTCAGTGTTGATTAGGGCTGAAAAACAGTGCAAAACTCTTGGGGTAGGACACAGGGCACAGAGCTGGATGTAGCTGACTTGAAAAGGGCTGTATTTCCTGAGATGAGAAAAGCCCATCTTTCTCTACACCACTGCTTCCGAACAGCAAGTGTTCTTCTTTCTGAGATACAGCAGCCATCTCCCAGCATTCCACGAGAATGTCAGCTGGAGAACAGTTAGGAAGCTACAAAGTCCCCCAGCTGGGAGGACAGAGGCTGGAATCCTTCGGCTGACCTTGTGATCTTCAGCCCACTCTCACGCTGCTATTAGAACCGGTCTGTAGTGGGAAAGGCAACTTGCTGACACTGCTTAAGAGAATGCCCTCTGGGTTCATCTATATTGTAGCAAATGGCAAAATTTCCATCCTTTAAAAGACTGGATGGCGTTCCGTTGTGTATAATATCACATTAGGTTGATTCTTTCTCATTTGTGTGTGAAATCTAAGAAAACTGGAATCTAAACAAGTAGAATGATGTCTATCCAGGGCTAGAGTAGGGGGAAAGTTTGAAGAGATGCTGATCAAAGTACTTGAGATTTAATTTAACAGAAGGAGTTAGAGTGATCTATCATACAATGTGGAGAATATAATTAATAATAATGTGTTATATATTCAAAAATTGCTAAGAGTAGATTTTAAGTGTTCTTGTTGCAAATAAGTGGTATGTATGTATGTGAGGTAATGCATATGTTAATTAGCTTGATTTCATCAATCCACCCACAATATACATACATTTAAAACAATCTTTTTTTTTTTTAAAAGGCAACAAGGAAGCATGAAAACAGTTGAGAGATGAAGGGACTATTTTTGTCAAAACTTCCTCATCTTCCATCTCCATTCCTACTGTCCTGATGTAGTGAGGAACTGGGCCCTCGCTTCCTTGGTCCTTGGTCCTTGGTCCTTTGTGCCCTTGATGAAAGAATTCCATCAAGACACACAGGAAGAGTAGAAGCATAGGTAGGATCTGTTGTAGAGAAGATGGGCAGTGCTGCAAAGTTGTCTGCCTTGAATTTGAGTTTGGATACTTTTTGATGCACAGAAATGTTTTTCTGGGGTTCAGGGAACCATGGTGTTTGTGAAGCTTGTCAATGTTTTTAGGAATTACTAGGGATGGTTGATGTCTCAAAAATGTCTTCTTTGTTCCTTTAGGTCACCAGTGTTCCCTTGGAGGCTTTAATTATTTAAGAATCTAAATCAGCTCTCTGCCCAAAGAGGGAGAGGGGTCTTTAAAGAATGAATGCTGAAGTTGGGGATTTAGCTCAAGCGGTAGAGTGCTTGCCCAGCAAGTACAAGGACCTGAGTTCGATCCCCAACACCTGCCTCCCCAAAAAAGAATGAATGCTCTCTTTTCTGATATCTTTGGGTGTAGGTCATGGCACCCAGGAATGCTAAGTGTCTTGTAGAAATAGACTACCAGGTGGCCAGATATCTGAAGAAATGTGCACAATGTACACATTTCTCTCTAATGTACACATCTCTCCTCCTTCTTCTCTCTTTGTTTCCTGCAGTCCCTGCTTTTTGAGCATGGGACTGGGGTGCAGCTCTGTGGCTGAGCATGTGTGTAACATATGCAAGGGCCTGGCTTTGATCTTCTCCTCAAATCAATCAATCAATCAATCAATCAGTCAATCGGTATTTTCTTTTTAGAGGTTAGGAATAGCTTTGGGTTCAACAAATGGTTTCTATTTTACAAAATCTTTTGAGGCAAAGAAATAAAATAGGAGGAAACCCGAAAGACATACTCAAATTCATATCTCAAAAAATTATACCAGGGATAAATTTTCTCTTAGTTTGCTTGTTCAACCCCAAGAAACACATTTTCAAAATATCATGGAGATTTTAGATACAAACAGGCTAATATTCAAAGTCCAAAGCTGTACTAGTAGATAGCTGTATGAATTGAGGTAAATTACTCAAACCTTAATATCTTCTACTACAAAATAAGGCTAATAATATGCAAATCATCAGGATTTAACATGAGGATTATGCCAAACTTCTCAACACCTCATTGCATCAGAGTGCCCACTAAATTGGATCTCTGTTTTAAGATATTTTTCATCAAACCACAGGAATTATATACTCCAGAGAAGTAATGCTACTTATATCTACCACATTCGGAGAGCTTAGAAAAGAAACTTTATACCAGTTTCAAATAATCTTCATCTTAGAGAACTCTAAAGTAAGATTAACTTTCAGATTTTTACCCACCAATTCTAATGGTTTAAAGAACAAAAAAGAGAAAAAGAAAAAGAAAGATTCTAGTAGCATTCATGGCTACATTGATTTTTCAAGTTGTTTCTTCAAAATATAGAAAAGTTAAACTCCATCATACCAGACCTAGGTAGCATTTTCCAGTCATTTTCATTTCATGATAAACACAGACCAAGGTAATATTTGCATAACAGCCTGCATTGGATGTATGAGGCAGCCTATGGTAGAAAGCAACCAATATAGAGACCTAGAAACTCCACATCCCACGAGGCAGCATCCAGAGACAACAGAATCAATTTTATGGCCTAGATGCTATGCATCTAGGAAGACCAGAGTCCAGAAGTTGAGAAACTATTTGGAAGTGAAATATACATTAGAATAAATAATAAATCAATTAATATATCTATTGATTGACTCATAAATGCCGTCTGAAATATTCATTGTTTAGTGAATACTCAAGGTGCTGATCATTCTAACTTTTGAAAGGTTTACTGTCTCCTCCAAACAGTACTCTCCAATAGAAATGAAATGCAAACCTCAGGTGAGATGCACATATGTTATTTAGACATTCTTAATAATATAAAATAAACATGGTATTAATTCTAATAATATATTTTCATTGACCCAATATGCTCAAAATATTATCATTTCAACACATAATTAATAGGAATCATTGAGATATTTTGCATTTTTTTGGTAGTAAGAGTTTAAATCGCAGTGTGGACTTGTCATAGCTCTAATGCTCCATAGTCACATGTGGCTAATAGCTATGTTAAATTACTCAAGTCTAGAAAGGCAAGATAAGCATGTAAACAAATAAGAGCAATTTGGAGAGAGCTAAGTAGAAAAATGGTGGAGACAAGATTCAAATCCACCTTTCGGAGCACTCCGAGGCAAAATAGGCAGTTTTATCTCCTATTCACAATAGAATCATTTTCCTTATTTATATAAGAACATTGTGTCAAAACTTTATTCTAATAATAGTCTTATGCATTATGAGAAAAATATTTTAGGCATGATGTAACATTTTATGTTTGTTCTTTTTTTGCCATATATAGATTCCGATAAATCCTACATATTTTAAAAATCCCATATGAATTGAAAGTGTAGCATTTTTCATCAATGAAACTTCTGTGCCTGTGGCGTTCGTCCCCCGCCCCCCAACTGCGGGACCTGTGGCAGCTTTCCAGGGTGTATCTCTTAAGCAACTGTGGAAAATCAGACAACAAAACTGTGGGCCTCCGTGAGCAGGAAAGAGATGAAGGGGGATGATGGAGATGCAAGTAAAAGAGACACAAAGAGAGATCTAATCCGACAAGGCCTTCCATTTTAATATGCATAATCCAGATGGCTTAAAAACTACCAGGCCCCAAATTCCACTGTTTTTTCACTTTCAAGTGATTTAGGGCTATTGCCTATTCTGAGAAATAGTGACTTACTTATGGTCTGTATGAAGAGACAGTCTTCTGAACAAGTCTAGGCAGTAAAATGAAGCATAATTGACTAAGTGGCTAAAAGGAAGGGGAGACACATAATTCAATAAGTAAAAGTATGAAAGAGATATGGAAAATTCATGGGTTTCTTACGCCTGGCATTTAGGATAAGACATTCCTTATTTTAAAATTGGACTCTTTAGCAGGATTACTCAGTATCAGCAGCATAGAAGTTGGCTTTGGAACTGTAATGTAAGGTGTAAATTAAGGTGACCTCAACCAGAATGAAATATCTTTTAAAAAGCTGAGTTATAAAATATGAGCCATTTTCCGGAAATGGTAGACAATTGGGAATTGCTGAAAATGGACCAACAAAAGTGAAAGAGGGAAATAAAGAAACAGATTACAGGACAAAATCTTGAGCACCTAATTTAAAACAAAAACGGTTTTCTATGGTTTATGATGAGTGATAAACAGAGTCCACCATGTGGCCATAAAAATATATCTTTAGCTCAGAAAATATGAGCCTCACTGTCAGTTTAATGTAGTGATTTAAATTGGTCGCCTTTCTCCTTGAAAGAGTTACAAGGCTGAAGTTACCAATCATTCTAAATGATGTTCATTTGAAAATTACGAACTATGGCCAAATGGTGTTATTTTTTAGTGCAACTTAATCATGAATTTACCTATTTCAAGTTATTGTTTAGTTACATGTTTCTGAGGGCAGCTAGAGTGTTGGGTGTTAATAACTATAAAATTTCATTAAACTTGCATTAAACTCCTGAGAAAAACCCATAAAACTCTAAAGAAAGCCCAACACTGGAGTTCTGCCTCCCCTGGCTCCTGGTCAACTTTGTTATAATAAAGTCATTCAAAAGACTCCACCAGGAGCCAAGAGGGTCTATTGAGCAACCTCATGGTGTTATAACAGGAAAACTCTGATTCACCTAGAAGACTAATGAGCATAAAAACCATAGGAAATTCTGACATAAAGCTCCCTAAGAAACATTAAAATAGCAAGTGGGGATGTTGACTCTATTAGCATATGAAGCAGAGGGGGGAAATAGGAAAAAAATGGCCATTCACAATTCCTCCATAGAAAGCCTGCTAGCTGTGTGTGGGCAGCAGCGTCTCCAACTCCAAGGTCATCATTTTATAAACATGCCCAGGAAAGAGCAGAATCACAAATCACTGATTGTCAAGCAGAGTTACACAAAGTGCAAGAGCCACAATATTTTAAATGCGGAGCACAATTGAGAGACCATTAAATGGGAGATTTGGAGCAAATACAAATCTATTCCTGTCTCCTGGAATTTTCTAGTAGGAAGATGGAGAGCAGGGAGGTGAGGCGCCAACAACTCTGAGTGGGTAATAACATTAGATGCTTTGTAACTCTGCTGCTCAAGCCATAATCCAGGAGCCAGCTGCATCTGCCTTACCTGGGGATTTGGACAAAATGCAGACTATCAGACCATCCTCCTGTGGACCACAGTTCCTTTGGCACAAGATCCCAGGTGATTCTTACACCAAAGCAAACGTGAGGAGTAAGAACTGTGTCACTTATCAGTTAAGACACACAGCGAGCGAATCTATCCATCATCACCCTCACTTCAGAGATAGTGAAATAGAAGCTCTGTAAATTGTGAAAATTTTCACATTGGCCAACTGCAGAAAGGCAATTCCAACTTAAGTCATTGCGATTCCTCTAAAACAAAACAAAAATATCAGTAAACTATAACAAACCAAAATTTTTCTTGAAATGGCTTCATTTATTCATATTACACAGCTCAATTCTTTTTTTTCAATCTTTTCTCCCTCATTTCTGTATCTCTTCTCTCTCCATCTCGTGATCCATTTTCCATTTAAAAAAGTTCTATCTGCTATCTTTCTATTATCTATCTTTTATTTCACTCCTTTTTTATATTTTGGGTTTCTTATATAAGATAACAATGCAGTATTTAAGCTTGTGTGTCTGATTTATGTCGCTTACCATTATGGTCTCAAGGTCCTTTCATTTTCCTACAAATGCCCCAAGTTTATCCTGTTTATAGCAGAGTAGTACTCCATTGTGTATAATGCATTTTCTTTATCCAGTTATCTATTGATAGACGTATAGGTGGCTTCTAAGATTTCCTTTTATGAATAGTGCTGCTATAATATAGACATACCTGTATCACTGTAATATGATACCTTTAACACTTTCGGCAAGATGCCTAGAAGGAAAATAGCTGGGTTGAATGGAATTTCTAGTTTTAGTTGTTTTCTTTTTTCTTTTTTTTAGGAATCTACATACTGATCTCCATAGGGACTGCACCAATTTACGTTCCCACCAACATTGTAGTAGTGTTGCTTTTTTCCTGTAGCCAGGTTAGCATTTGTTATTATTTGATTTCTTGATGATGACCATTCTTTCTGGGGTAAGATGGAACCTCAATGTTGTTTAAATTTGTGTATCTGTAATAGCCAGAGATGTTGAACATTTTTTCATGTACTTATTGGCCATTTATACTTCTTCTGAGAAGTGTCTATTCATTTCAGTTCCTCTTTCTGATTGGGTCTTTTGGGGGGGTCTAATTTTATGAGTTCTTTATATCTTCTAGATATTAGTCCTCTGTCTGAGGGATAGCTGAAAACTATTTCCCCCTTTTTATAGGTTGTCTCCTTCCTCTGTTGGTTGTTTCCTTTGCTGTGATCTCACTTGTTGATTTGTAGTACTTTTTTTTTTAATTTGATATGATATTTGTTGATTTCTTGATACTATTTCTTATGTCATAGGTTTTCTCTTCATAAAGTCCTTACCTATACCTATGTCTTCAAGAGTTTTAGCTATTTTATCTTCCATTATATTGTTTTTGTTTTAACATTTAAATTTTTGATCAATCTTGATTTTAATTTTGTATGTGGTGGGATGTATGGGTCTAGGTTCAATCTTCTGATGTAGATAGGAAATTTTCTTGACATCATTTGTTAACGAAACTATTTGCTCTTATTTATATTGAGTGCCTAAAGTAGCTATAGGATGATGTTTGCAGAATGCTTCCCCTCTGTGAGGCACTGGATACAAAAGCAAGTGCATGAGACAAAACCCCTGCACTTACCTGGGATGACAGGGTACAGATTTACATAGCAAAAGCATCAAGGTGAGTGACGTAGACAAGAGGTGTTGCCCAATGGCAGAGGGAGTGTCCATTGCTTATCACCTGTACCACAGTAATTCTAAGAGCAAGGCAAATGAAGTAAGAGCTCACTAAATATTAGCAATGGGTATGCTTGCAACCATTAACCTTTCCGTAGTGGGAATGCCATTTTTATTATGGAAGCAAAAGGAGGAGTGGTCTTGCTGGTAGATGTGGTACAAATGAAGAAAGAAGAGTTGAATCAATTTTAAAAGCCCAGTTGTTCTCAATGACTTGAGAAAATTTCATATATTATTAAGAGTTAGTGTTTGAGTTTGAGAGGTGATATTGCGGTGAAAAAGGAACCTTCACAAACATTTAAAAATATGAGTAGTTTGTGGATAATTTCTGAGATTTGGAGCAGCCCTTTTAGTTCTTGTGAAAAAAAAAAAAGTCACCGAGGGTAGGTTCTCCAAACAGAAAGTCGGCATGCTGAGGAATGAAAGCAGAGATTGAACCCACTCTAGAAGAAATAAAATCTGTCCCTGCTTTCAATAGATGTGTGTAGAACTTGTCAAGATTCTTCTTATTCTCCAAAATTTGCTCCTGATTCAATCTCTTCATTCCCAATTCTTTCTTTGCCATAAAGTAAACTCATTTGCTAGGTAAGCAGATTGATAAGTAGCTGATAGATAGATACAAGATGCAGATCACATTCACATTTATCTGATTACTAGCTCACAGTGCTCAGTTCATGGTAGATACCAAGAAATATGGGTGTATTTTTTTTTTTTTTTGGTGCTGGGGATCAAACTCTGAGCCTTGTGCTTGCAAGGCAAGCACTCTAACCACTGAGCTAAATCCTCAGCCCAACATGGCTATATTTGGATTACTGAATAAATATTTCCATTGAGTATGTTCAGCTCTCTAAGCATGGCCTATAAGCATAGTGGGATAGAAAGTAATAAAGCTAGGACATTATCCGTATGACGAAATAGTAATTAATGCTAATTTGAGTCTAAAGAGCTTTTTCCTTCCCATGTATAAACTCAGGCAAATTAATTCCTACACCGAACCCATAAAATAGATACCATTTCTCCTCTTCATAGATACAGAGTCCAAGGCTAAGAAAGATTTAAATTATTAAAACAAGTACTCAAAGTTAACAAATGGCAGACTTTTTCACTTTTTCCCAACTTCGAATAAAAATTGAATCCAGTCACTCAAACTCTTAAATGTAATATACTATAGTGTATACCCACTCTAAGACGATAGACCAACAGATTGCTTGAAATCTAAATTTGAAGTGGAACCAATAATTAAATAAATATATTGGTTTTAGAGTATCAATAAAGTTATCAGAACAATTTTCTACTTACAGACATATGAGAAAAATAGTCATTTTCTAAAATACCCTCTTAATGTATAAATGAAGGCAGGTGAGTATCAAAGAAAAAATACACTCCGATGAATTTCCTTCATAAAACTTTCTGACCTCCCTCTTTCTTTCTTTCTTTCTTTCTTTCTTTCTTTCTTTCTTTCTTTCTTTCTTTCTTTCTTTCTTTCTTTCTTTCTTTCTTTCTTTTCATTTATTTATTTATTGGTTGGTGCTGGGATCAAATTTAGGGCCTTGTGCTTGCTAAGCAAGTGCTCTACCACTGAGCTAAATCCCCAACCCTCTGACCTCTTTTTATATGATAAATTACTTGTTTGCTTACTAAAGCATAATTGCTGAAAGTTGAGCAAATGCAGGCTACCACTTGTACGTTATCAGAATAATAGCTATCAAAACAATCTCCTCTCCTTTTTCCTACCAGGAGAAAGGAAGCGGAAAAAAGGAGAGGTGATTGTTTTGATAGCTATTACATTCTTACTGAAAATTCAAGCAAATATTGAAACTTTAGCTGATGACAGTAATAGGATTTAATAATTGCTTTTGTAATGCATAAAAATGTGCTGATGTAGTAGATTGAAGTTGGATGTAGCTATCTTTTTACTTTTCCTTTGTCAAGTGGAGTTTAGTTCCCCTCACCCTGAGCCGGAAATGGTCTTACTGGTTGGCTTGAGCGATACCAGTACATATTCTGGGATCTAAGAGCTGTTGCAGTTTCCAGTATGGCCAGCTGGGTCTCTCTGGGAATTTTGAATTGCCAAGGAAAAAGTTTGACTTTCTGATACCGTCTGGTGGAAAGACTACATGTAGCAGTTTTGTGTGTCAGCTGAGCCAGCAAGACAGACCATCCAGTCCTGAGGGTCATCCAAGGCCCTGGAGATGTGAGTGGAGGTATATTAGGCCCTACAGTCCACTGCTAGTTAAATGCAATTAGGTGAATTTTGTTGTTAACATTCACTGTCAATTGCTAATTTACAAAGCCTAACCTTATAGTTGCTGCTTTGTATTAGTTAGTTTTGTGGTAGCTTTGTATAGAACAGTAGATAACTGGGATGGCTGAAATATATTTATTGGGAAGTTTTTATTCCAGATCCAGTTTTATTATTATGTTCTATAAAAAGAAATCAAAAGAATTCACTAACAAATGTGTTTAGATTGCCAACATGTCAGTAGATGTCAGAAATGTGTGGATTGATGGTGCAGCAAGCAACTAATCAGAAACCCCGACCATTGTTCATTGCCAAGTTTGCATGTAAAGTAAAAGACGACTGCTCTCCCTGCCTAAACATGGAGCCCAGCAAGCAGTAAGAAGCTACTTATCCATGCATACAAGGGCTTCTGACCCTCTCTACATGCACAGAGAGCCTTGAATGCTCCAGAGCAGTTACTGCACAGATAACTGCAGATGAAATGAAGCACAAGGTTGGATTTATCTTTATGTACAGTTTTCTACATAGTAACATGTTTCCTGTTTATTTCTACTCCGTTGACACTAGATTGATCAGTTAAGGAGTATTAGAAGCAGAATATCAATCAGCTGAAAATTTGGTCCCCTTAACTTCAAAGTATTCAGGGCCTAAGTTTTAGTATTGATGATTTTGCGCCGCCCTCCCCATTACAACAAAATGCATGGAAAACCTGACTCAAATCTCTAAGCAGTTTGTAAAACAGGGTCTGCTTGTGTATGTCGGAGCACACGGGACTAAGTAGATGTGGAATGGATAGAGGAAGTAGAGTCTGTCGTATGTGCCACATGTAGAGCTCTATTGAACTAAAAAGACATTCCTGTTAATGAAAGAACCACATAAACGGACCGAGCCATAAATTAAGCAGATCTCATTAGCCTGCTTTTATGGAGGAAATGAGTTCCTCTTGAGTATAAAAGGGAAATAAGATTGCAAAGGCTTATGTAATAAGAAGAAATTGGAACATTCTACCCGGTGAAAGCAAAACACTCAATGATTTAAAAGTGATTCTTCCATAAATTTTGGTTCATATTCGAGGAATGAGTATTAATAATTGTAATGTTAGTATTATTTATTTACAGTGTAATTTTAGGAATGTTATTGGGCTTATAGTAATTATTCACACTAGCAATTATAGCTTCCATTCAAGTTAAGTTTCTTAAAATAAGAGGGAACACAGACAACTTTGAGAATCTGATAAAATTTAGGGACTTTTTCTTGGAAAGGATTCTCTGATGCAGAAAGGCCCTCACATTGTCGTTCATGTTTTACATTCATCTAAGGACCACCCAAGTCCCTCCCATGGGTGGTTTCTAAGTTAAGAATCATGAGTAAGTCCCTGAACTGAGCCAGGCCTTTACTACAGAGTTGATTTCATTAATCAATTAAACGATTCCTCATGTTCAGTGTTATTGTGCCCATTTCATCTTTGTTCTCAAAGCCCTTGGTATATTGAATAATGTCAGTTCACTTCAGGATGTATCTTTCTCTGAGTAACTGCTTGGTAGCAGTACAGTCCCATCCCAAAGTTGAAACTGGGGTGAGGCCAGGAATGGGTAGTTAATACACCCTCTCCTAATTCAATGAGAGTGTACTGAAAATTGCTACATGTTTCAGTTGATGTGTGTGTTTGTGTGTGTTGTATATGTATGTGTGTGCATGTACACATATTCCTATCTTTAAACGTGTACATCACCAGTAGGTATTTGAAGGAGGCCTACAAGCTATCATTCCCTTGTTTGAACTGGTTATGTTCTTCCTTTCTGTATAGACATTATTTTTCTCATATGTAAGAGTGAAAGTATTAAGTATTTCTAATGTTATACAGTTTTTAGATTGCTGGGGTTTTGAAATTGAAATGGGGCACAGGTGAGATAAGAAGAAAGCAGGAAGAGAGTGACGGGGAAGGGTGCGGGGAGACACTTAAGGGGGAAGACAGAGAAGTTTATTCCAGGATCTTGTGTCCAGCATTTTTAGCAGCATCATGAGCAATTCTCTTTCACTGGCAAGGCTGCATCTGCTCTGAAAAACCAAAAGAACGTTCTATTTAAAAATGTTTTATACCATTTGTTACTGAGCCGAAGATCTGTACCAGAGTTAACTGGGTTTCTCCTGTGTTTCCCAGCAGCATTGCTAGACATACATACAGTATCTGTATGTTGGTGAATCTCATGAGCAATCAAGCCTCGATACCCCAGACTTTGTTAAAGATGTGGTATAATGTAGTTCCTTTTGGTCTTTTAGAGTACATTTGCTTTTACAAACTCTTTCTTAAAAAATAGTTTTGCTGTTATGACAATTATAGATTTTTTATGAAAAATTCTTCAGAAAGGAAAGAAATTATAAAATAAAATTCACTCTGTGATTGCACTTATCAGTCCCCATCACTAGCAGCACGGCTATGCAGAGTATTTTGCATATAAAAACCTATCAATTTCTCTTCTTCATTTTTATCGTAGTCTATATGACTAAGAAGTGATGATTTATCATTGACCATTTAAAATACATATTTTAAACAAATTCCTGTGCTTATTCATAAAGATTGTTTCTCTTCTTTCTACTAGAATTCTAGGAGAGAGAGAAGAGATAATATACCATAATTTATTTGGTTCTTTCATGGTAGAGTCCTTTCAAAAATCTAGAGTTTTGCTATTATAGCAAATACTTTTATAAACAAATTTGTATAAATATCTTTGTACAGTTGGGTATGTGAAAGTAATATACTGATTTGTAAATGTGGCTGGGTCAAAGATACACGTGTTTGAAATGTTGACATATATTGCTAAATTGACTTGCAGAATGGTTGCACCAATTTTCATTTCATCTAACTGTGTAGAGTAGTATCTGTTTGCCCAGTTGGTTAAGATACATTATTACCAATTGATTTTGTTTTAATGTAACTGGTGATACTAGTAAATTATGCCATCTTAACAATTTCTAGTGCTTTTTCACATAAATTATTAATACATTCCGCTTCCCCTCACCTCTTAGTAATTGTTGAAAATCTCTGTTTCTATTTTCAAATCATTGTTTTAGGACAATACCTTCCTTCTGGGGCACCAGTTATATTTGCTGATTGTAATTTACATGGGAAGAATTACCCTTTCGGATCTTACAATTTCCATTTTACTCTCTTGTTTCCCATTTATTTATGCTGTTGCTTGCTAATATATTCATTTATATTCCATCCATTTCCAAGGCTGATTTGAAGTGGCATATGATAAAATAGCAGGCATAAAGAAAAATAGCATTGAAATGGAAGGAAAATATATCCTTAAAAAATTAATATTGTGACTTTAGCAGTAAATCTAGTTCTGAGGTTTCTAGATATCAAGGCCAAAAGGACCAGTCAATGTTTTGATTAATGCATAGCCTACAGAAAGAGAAAATGTATTAGCTTATATGGAGATAAACCATTTTTCCTGATGTTCAATTATTTAATGAGTGTTTCAGGTAGACGTGTACAATAGACTACACAGTATCCTCCAAAATTATAGCCTATAAAAAGGAAAGATTTTCTTCATAAGACTGCATTTTGAAAAAGAGAAATAAAACTTGAAAACACCATTCATAAAAGAAAGGTAATTCTTATGAGACAGAAGAAGCTTAGCTATTACTATTAGATAATAACTTGAATATAAATCATTCTCATTGTATTTAATACATTCCCTAAATGCATAGGCTCATTGCTATTGTTGCATTTAAATTTAGTTCTGAAGAGAAAATAGTGGAGTAGGTTTAATTGTCTGAACAGGGGAATGCCGATGATAATTACGATAAAAATAATTATAATTTACTCTCACACAAATTATAGGGAACCTTTTGCCATTTGCTTCAGTATCGAATTTTTCCCCCTCATAGTGACACAAGACATTCAGGAAAATCAACTGAGAGCAATTGGAAAACATTCCCCAGAATTAGCTCAGTTAAATTCCATTTACAACTAAAAGATTCTGGGTACAGTTAATCTATCTTTACAACATGGATCTTGTGTACCGTAATCACACAGGCCTTTCATATTATCTGGTTGGTGCTGTCCTCCTTTTAAAAATGCATTGATCTGCTGGCCACTTTACATTTGTTGGATGAAGAAAATGTTGCCTGTAAGGTATTTGCTTGGTGTTCGCATGCTGGATCTAGCCAGTCTGGGTGTACTCAAACTCCTCATATAAAATGCCATGGTATTTGCATATAATCGATGCTCAACCTTCCATGTACTTTAAATCATCTCTAGGTGTACTACAATGCCATGCTATATAGATTGTTGTGCTGTAATAGTCAATGTGTGAGGAGAGGAAAAGAAAATTTGTAGATGATTCGTACTCCCCCCCATACCCTTGATATGTGATTGGTTAAATCTGAGGCTGTGGAACCCGTAGATATAGAACATAGACTACTCCTTGTGCTAGAACAGTGGTTTGTACATGTAATTACTCAACCTCTACTCACGTCTTTCAGAGGTCTGGTGCATTATAAAAAGTAGCCAGGTGTGATGCACATGCCTGTAATCCCAGCTCTCATGAGGCTGAGGAAGGAGGATTGAGTTTGAGGCCAGCCTTAGCGACACAGTGAATTCAAGGCCAGCCTGAACTTCTTAGGGAGGCCCTGTCTCAAAAAACAAAAACAATAACAACCACAAAAAAGTAAAATTGTAAAAACCCAAGAAAATGATATGATATTTGTAAATCTCAACAATGTGAGCAAGGAGCTATTTTGTAGAGCAACACACATCTATCCATCTATTCAACAAGCTATTTTCCAAAGTATTACTATCTACTGAGAGATCTATCATGTTCTGAACACACTTTGGGAATTGTATTCTAGACTGTCTAGCAGATACCAAGGGAAAATAACTGTTTCTATTTGGGGGCTACCAATGAGATCAAATGGGAGTAAATGTGGATTGCTGGACTGTTTCAGTGATGGTCAGGATGTGTGTGTGTGTGTGTGTGTGTGTGTGTGTGTGTGTGTGTGTGTGTGTGTAAGGACTTTGATATGAACAGGGAATCTGGTTGAAGCCACTGAACAAGTTCATCTGACATGCAATGAAATTGTCAGAGGAACAATGGATAAACTGTTAAAATGGAAGTTGTGATGGTTAATTTTATGTGTCAAATTGACTGGGCCATGGAGAGGCTGGATATTTGGTTAAACATTATATGTAGCTAAGGGTATTTCTAGATGTGATTAACATTGAATTGGTTTACAGGGTAAAGCTGATTCTCCTTCTTAATATGAATGAGCCTCCTTGGAAATTTTAAGGTGCTGAATAGAATAAAAGCCTAAGTAAGAAAGAAC
>PVJO010009469.1:0-55594 GCA_004026905.1 Hystrix cristata
TAACAGGTATTCCTCATTCATTGTATATGTTGCTTGTTTTACTTGGAGTATATTACATTATATCTGCATGCTTATGAGAATAATTCCTTAACAGGTAAAACTTTATGATTTAGAAAAAAGGTGATTTATTCAAAGGAGTAAAAGTCCTTCCTTAAATAAAAGACAGTGTGTGGAACCAAGTAAGTAGCTATAATGCTTTCAATAACTGCAGTATCCAGAGCTTGGTGGCAAGAGGAAGGACAGAGTTCATACATAAATACAGATGTGTGTGCCCGTGCATGCGTGTATGTTACACGCATGTATTTGGTACACCTTGTAGCAGGAGGATAAATATGTTTTCTTCTCATCGCTTGAATGTTTTCAGTGCAAGAAAAAGTGAGCCATCAGCTGACTCCACTGTGACTCTGTGAGAGCGAACTGACAGGGCAACATTGAGATTACTGCCAGGAAGTGCTGAGAACACTGCTGAAGTTTGACCTACCTACAAAGATGTTCCCATAACAAGCAGAAGGACTTATGGATGGGAAAGAAAGAGCATGTTTAAAATACATCCAGGCTTTTGGCATGAGCGTGTCAAATGTTTGTAGAAGTAATTTTTTGTAACATTGAAGTAAAGAATGGACGCGGAGCAACAAAACACTCAGGCTGATGCCAGCCTCACAGAGATTCTCTGTTGTGAGTTGGTGATGTGCTTGAGAAAAATGGGGGCAGAAAAGTAATCCACTAAGTGGCTGAGACAACTGACAGGTGTAGGAAGCGGCAGAAAAGCAAAGGCAGGAAATATAGACAAATGTCTCTAGACATATACTAAAGCCATAAAAACAAAATTGATGTTTGAAATGGTTGGCAGCAAGTGAAGATCCTGATGTAATTGATGCCCACGACATGTTTACTCCGTTGCAGGAAGGAGACTACTGAAACAGCTAAGTATTTGTTAGGGGCAAAATGAAAACTACAGACCTGACCATGGAAAGAAAATATTACAAAAATAAAGACTAGTAAGACAGGAGTGATCATTTAGGCACACCTAGGAACTACTTAGCCGGTGGATACACTTTGTGAAAAACTGTTTCCAGGCAAGCTCTGCCGCTGAGCTACAGACACGGCCCTCCCATAAAAGTTTCTTTAAATAAATGTAAAGCTGAATTGCTGAAGCCACTTTACGTTCAAGGATGACAGGTCATTAGCAAAGACCCTGTCCAGTTTATTTTGGTGCTTATTTACAAGATTTTACACAGAGTGCCAGTCCCAAGTAATCTTACCGGACAAGTTGAGAAATAAAAGAGAATAGATGGGCTGATTGCTTTACATTATTTGATCAAGCAGATGTAAGTAAAGTACAAAAACCGAGTCTGCAGGCACTATATGAGAAAACTATAAGAATAAATTATATAAATCGTGATTAATGTACATGGCCATGATTGTACAAATAGCTACTTTCAGAGAACCGGAAACGGCTTGCCATGCTGTGCCCTAACTCTCAGAAACTTTCCAGAAAATGCAATAGAGCATATGCAATTAAATTAGCCTTACTTCCATGGCAGGAAAGTTAAAGGCATAATGCTATTTTCAGAAATGCAGTCTATTGAGATCAAGACAACATTAGTTCTCACTAATCTACTAGAGTTCTTTGGGAAGGACAAATAAATGGTCAGACAAGGAGGAACTGGTGGATAATTGTTTTTGACAGGAGAAATTTTCAAGATGTTATTAAGCCTCTATAATAGAATCAAATTTTGTTAGCAAGGCAAGCAATGAAATGCTTTTGAAAAAAAAAATCTGTGTAATGTAAGGGTTGATCTCAGATTTCTAATTCACCCACCTCACCTTCAACCCAACCCAGATGCCAAAGAAAATCACCAATACATTACCAAAAAAATGCGAATCCTCACACAACAACGCCGTTAGATACCAAATGCATTCCCAAAAACGTAATGAGAAATAACTACCATAATATAATAATGTACTTGGATCTAAACCTTTCTTCTAACTCCTTTGTTGGAAAACGCAAGGAAGCAAGTAAAGGAGATCTTGATTCCCTGAGGTGGAGTTGAGAGAAGACATAATGCAGGCCAGATACACTCCTCTTGGTTCACTGCTCCCACTGAAATTCCACAAGAGTATCCTGGCACAGGAGCCTACGAGGGCTTGGCAAGGGGATGGGTGGAGGATGTTGTGTGGAAGACAGCAGCGCTTCCCCATGTGAGGATGAAGCCAACATCAATATGGAAGCCGGACAGCATCCAGCCCCACGCCAGGAATAGAGAGCCCGGTCCACACAGAAAAGAGCCTGAAGGTCTTCGATCTTTCAGACAAAAATTCACTCAACACAGTTTCTTCTGGAGAGACACTCAGACCCTGGCTGTCTTCACACTCTATTGTGGTTCCAGGATCTCTGAACATGCTTTTATTAACCAGTCCCAGACAAAAAATAAATAAGAATAAGATAAAATAAGCAAGTGTAACAAATATAGACTGAAAAAAATTTAAACGCATTACAGCAAGAGTATTAATTAACCAAAAATATTTCTGAAAGAGAATAAAGAGTAGAGATTACAGTCTGTGACCTGTATTCAAGAGAGGCAGCATGAAGGAGAGCAGGTTTGGGAGCAAAGTCAACAGAACTGGCCTTGGACACATAGAGTTTAAGTGCCCGTGGCGCCCTTGCAGGAGACGTACGTTGGGTGGGCTTATGGGAACTGAACCCAGACTCCCGTCTCCTGTGCTCCTGCCCACGTGTGAGCCCCTCACCCTGAGGAAGACTGCACCAACCACTTCACTTCTGCAGAACAGGATACCGTGAAAGTGACGTGTCGATTCCCGTAAGATTAGGGTTCCTGTAAGATCCGGTTGTAAACGGCCTGCAACTTCCTTCTCGCTTGCCCTCCTTCACTCTCGGAGGGATGCTGGCATCCTTCTTGGGAGCTGTCCAGTGGAGAGATTCATGGGCAAGAAGCTAAGAGAGGCCTCGGCCCAACGCCTGGAAAGGAGCCGAATTCTGCCGAAAACCATGGAAACAAATTCTCCTTCAGACGAGCCCTTAGAGAGACACTGTCGGGTCTACGCCTGGACAGCAACCTCGTGAGAGATCCCAGGCCAAATGCCAAGTTGAGCTGGGCACTGACTCCCGAGCCACAGAACTATATGGAAATAAATGTTTGTCGTCTCGAACTAGTAGAGTAATTTGTTATACAGGCATAGCTGCAGCTCAATAACTGGGTTTAGCAGCGTGGCTCTTAAGATAAAGCTTATCCAATAGGAGTTTCGAGGATGTCAGTGAGCAAGCAGTATTGAAATCATGGTTAAGAATAAGACAACAGGGTTGGGGATTTAGCGCAGCGGTTGGAGCGCTTGCCTTGCAAGCACAAGGCCCTGAGTTCGATCCCCAGCACCAAAAAAAAAAAAAAAAAAAAAAGAATGAGACAACTCAGAAAAAACTCAGACTTGGAAGAGAATCAGCTGCAAGTTAAGCAGGTCAAATTACTGCTAACAGCCTCAAGTAGTAATATCTTTAAAACTTCCTTTATCTGTCTAGATTTTCTTGTTTCAAACCAATTTACCTTATATCTGAATTTATGGTGATAAACAATTTTTCAAAGACATCAATTCAACATAATTTGTGACTCTCTGAGTTTTGGGTCATCCTTTTCCATATGCATGTAATGAACACAAACAGCCTCTAGCTGCTTCTCCACAGACTTTTCAATAGGAGATTATGAGCTTTTCGTAGGTCAGAGTGTTCACAAAGATGTTTTGGGTTGCTTTTGACTGAGGCTGTTTTCTGAGAAAAGGCAAAATGTCAGCAATAGCCAGTTAAAGGAGAAAGCGTTGTCTTATTTTGTGCTTTTAGATCATGCATTATGCTGTTTGGGGAAAGCAATAAAGAATAATTGGAGAAATAAATCGCAGCTAAAATTAAATCATTTGATTTTTTTTCTTAAATGATGATAGGAAGAGTAAGTCTTATACTACAATGAGATTTGAATTATTATTCCCATGCCAGCATTATCAGCCCAACCCTGCTTATAAGTTACCATACCTGTTGTCATATAAACTCCCAAAACACCACAGGAACCATCTCTGTGCGAAAGATATTCATGTAACTAGTTTACATTATTATGCCAATACAACTGATTATACTGCAACAATCATTTGAGAAAAAAGATAATGCTGAGTGTCTAAATGTTTGTTCCAAAATTAAAATTTCCCCAATTTGTTGTTTCTCCTAGATTATGAAACACAATGACATGATGACAACACTCAGAAATAAATGGAACTTCAAGAGGCATCTAAGTTGACAAGTCATAAATAGTAGGCACTTGGTTTAAAAAAATAACCCATATAGTCAAAAGTGTGGTGTAATATTCCTGTGAATAAAATAGAAATGTAGATTATGTATTAACATTTTATAAAACTTGGGGTTTATTAATAAATCTAAATGTAACTAAAGCCCAGCTGCTCTTAATCTACTTTTTCTCTCTGATTTTAGGAATATTTTTGAGTGACTAGAATGTAAAGACAAGAACAATGTACAAAACAATGGTGAAATTCAAATAATCTCAGACCACAGACAATTTGTATTGGATCTGCCTTTGCCTGCTAATCTGTGTCCGCGCTGGTGTACTGATTTCCTCAGTTTATGTCTTTAGGTCAACCCTCCATCGCTACCCTTTCTGCTCTGTGACCCAAGACGAGGTTCAGGGACCCCAGAGATGAGACTGCCTCTTTCTTCTCACTTCTGTTTGGCTTCCGCTAGTGGAGAAGGAGTCCGAACAGAGACTGAGGTAGCGTCCCTTCTCTACCTCTCCACCTCCTCTCCGGATGCAGGTCGACCCTGGCTGGCTTCTCCCACCACACACACCTTTCCAGGCATCGAGATTTCTTCACGTGCCGATCTTTTCTCCAGCCCCCTTCCCTCTTTCAGCCTATGATGTTAATGTTATGCACCTAAACTTTTGTGAATAGTCTCTTAATTAAATTCTTATTTCATTTGAAGGTATTATCTGTTTTCTGTTGGGATCCTGTGCAATAACAAGAGCAATAAATATACGTATTATATATGCATATAAAATTGCCAAAAGAGCCAATGGTCCCTTAACTTAATGAATGAACGTATTTGATATATTCATGTTTAATGTGATTATATATAGAGAGAAATACTGGTGGGTCGTGTTTTTCTTATGTGCTTCCTTTCTTGCTCTATAAGTCCAAGAAGTGAAAATTTAGGAAAGAACACAATCTTTTGGCTTAGCAAATGCCAGCTTTTCTTCAAAACCTTGATCGCCAATTTCTAACCCATTTACTAGCAGCACATACTAAAATTGCAGTCTCCCCCCCAAATAATGCACTCTAAAACAGCAACCTCTCAGTCATATCTTCCAGCTGATACGTAATCCACTTTTAGAATATTTATGTCTGCAACTGGAAACCTCCATTCTTCACATTTTATCAAGATAAATAGACTTTGCTATGTCCCAGGGGGACCTACTTCATTTCTCCCCACTGCCTAATGTTCCAAATGGTCACATAAGTAGAACACAAAGGAAGCGAAATGCAAACTGTTCCCTTATCTCTCACTCTGATGCCCGGTGCTTTCTCCCTGGAGCCAAGGAAGGAGCCAGAGCCCTACATTCTTCCATCAAATAACAACTTTATTCTTCACAGAAACTCTTAGAAGTTCTGTACATTTCTCAATGTCAGATTTGAAACTTGGTCTTTTTTCCAGAAAAGGTCTCTTTTCTACATCTCCTGTTGGCATTTAAGAACCTCAAAGTCTGCTCCGAGCTGCAATGTAAAAGCTTTTTCCTACAAAATGTAAAATGCCAAAGTGATATTTGCAGAACTGTAAATATCTTCTTCATTGAATTTAACCATCATGTGTAAGGGCAAGAAGTCACTCCTTAGAAATACTGAAGAAAGTTAGAACAGAGTCAAAGGGATAAATCTGAGTCATGGTTCACGCTCACACCACAAAATGTCTCTATTGTGATGAAGAAGAAACTAGGGTGGCACTGCAAGACCTAAGGAGTCGTTCTTTAATACATCCTGTCCTGGAGATTAAAGTTTACCAGAATTTGGTCAAAGTGCAATTAAAAAATGAGCAGCATGGCCTACATGTGTAACTTCAGCTACACAGGAAGCTGAGGTAGGAAGATCACTTGAGCCCAGGAGTTCAAGACCAGCCTGGGCCCACGGCGACACCAGTTTAACACTAACAAAGTAAAATTCAAGGGATGAGTGACTTTAAGACTTACCTGAGCCTCTTCATTTGTAAAGTGGAAATAATGCTATCACACACAGCGCATGAGAAGATACCACCCCTACTCCATAGGATCTTCATTCACCATTGGCTCTCTTCTCCTCCATAATTTAGTAAAAGTGGTAGATATGTTGTACACTAAACGAATTAGATAGACTCCACTACATTCCATAAGGGATTTATAAATTCCCATGAGATGGGATAGTACATTAGATATCATATTTGGGTGGTGCCACATAA
This sequence comes from Hystrix cristata, assembly GCA_004026905.1. Classification (NCBI taxonomy): domain Eukaryota; kingdom Metazoa; phylum Chordata; class Mammalia; order Rodentia; family Hystricidae; genus Hystrix; species Hystrix cristata. The sequence goes on from PVJO010009469.1 coordinate 6,500, forward strand.
TAGAAAAAAAGGCCAAGAAGCAGAATTAGACAACTATGTGACTCACTTAAAAGAGAAAACATATTTAAGGAAAACGGATCATATTTTTCCAGCAGAGTAAGTGCTTTAAAGAAGAGCAGATAGGAGACAAGTCTGGAAAGGTGGACTGGAACCACCTTACAGACGTTTTAGAGCCTCTAAACATATTGACCTAGATTTGTGCATTGGCGGTGTCATATCCAGTGAGGTTTATCCGAGGTGCAAGCATTGCTAATTACAAATATCGACTTCAAGGTAATAGGATATAGGATGCTCTAGATTTAGAGTTGCCTTATCTAAGTGGCTTTGGGAAACTCCAGCTAGAAGCTGTGTGTAGGTAGAGTGGATTAGAAGTGAGGCAGTTAAGAGAAGCTTCTCCTGGAGCTGCTGCTGATAACTGAGGTGAGGACGCTGGAGATGGGCTGGAGAGAAAGGAGGGCATGCAGGAAGGTGGGGGCACTCCTGCCTGTGGGAGCCATCAGGGAGGACTCTCAGGGTCTGAGTGCTAATGGGAAAAAGAGCAAGTAAAAGGTGCTTCTTAGCTATTACACTCAAGTGGCTGAGAGAATAGTGACGTGCTAGCCAGAAAAGGGAGCAATTTTGTGAGAGAAGATGATTTTCAGTTCTCACATAGTGAATTTGAGGTATGAAGATGTCAAAGTGGTCACATATAGTTGTCTAAAATGCTTATGTGTGATACATACAAAAGACCCCTGAGGGGTGAAGAGCCACATTTAAGAATCAAGAAAGGCGAACGCTGGAGACACACATGTAGATAAGACAAGAAAGAGGGCAAACGCGTGACATCTAGAAAATGCCTGGTTAGCAGGTGAAAGAAAAGTTATCTGAAGAGGTGTACCTAGAGAACTCAGAGAAATTGGGAAAAAATAGGATATAATAAATTAAAGTGAAAAGTGTTGTACAACATTTAAGAAACTGGACCAACTAGGGCTCCAGTCCTGGCGCTTCACATCTGAATAGTGCGGCTATCACGGCACAAACCTCATAGACTTGTGTGAGGTTAAATCCAATCATGCAAGGTGAACATTTAGTAACAAGCTGGGGACAGTTGCCATTTAATACATTTTGGTAATAAATCATAAAAGAATTTTTCCAAAAACAATTCAAATGTGGAAGTGTTGAAATATCATTGTAGTCCCCATTTTACAGATCCCCAAACCCAGGAATGTTAAGTACCTGCTCACAGAGGCACGCGGTGTGGCTCCAGGCTTTGTTGGGGTGGAAAATACTTGCTGCCTAGTAATTCGGTCTTTGGCGAAGCAGTTTGGATTCGAATTCCTTGGAAAATGGCTCTTATATAAGGTCTATTCAAGCGTGTGTATTCTGACTTGGTTTCAGAAATTTTTGTCCTTTGCTTTTACCAACACTGGGTTTTGTTGAGCAGTCTGCTAAAGGCAGCAACAGTATCTTAAAATAGCATGTATCAAACCTAAGTGTGTTACTGATTAATTAATAAGTAATAGAGACACGTGGCCTCTATGTCTCACACATTTTGCAGTCTAAAAGGCTGCCAGTACAACTTAAATTTGTTTCATTATAATACTCCAACGTTTACAAGAAAGAAGTAGAAATTGTGTTGCTTTCAGTTTGTTATGCATTTATAAGCAAGACCTCCGTTAGGAGATTAAATTGGGAAATGAATAAACTAACCTAATACCACTGGCTCTCTCTCGATTAGACACCGGCTTTGTGAGATACAAAAGTACTTTCAACAAGTGCAAGTATAGCGAACACCCAAAAGAATGACCCTTTTTGCCATGTTGACCATTAACCCCTAAGTCAGCATAGGGCAGGATGTCGCATTACTGATCTCTAGAACAGAACCAATAGAAGGCATTTATGTGAGAGGATTTATTAGATGGTTTATGTAGATCAGCAGCTGGCTGTCTCCCAGGATCAGTCTGAGCACCAAAGAACTGGGAGAGCCAGTCTCCTTCCATCCACAGAGCTGGACGCCTGGGGACCACGGCGACACAGCCTCCGCCCAAGGCTGACACATGGACAAGCTGCCTAGAGATGCGAGGTCCTGTCTAAAGGCTTCTTATCTGGAGGCCATGTCCTTGAGGAATGGCAAGGATAACACACTCACTTTCAAGAAGAATTAAGCTTGCTGGCGTGGCGGGGGGGTGGTGTCTTTACCATCCCTCTTCCATTGTGGGGTGTATGTGTGTGCACATGTGCGTGTGCAGCATTGGGGTTGAACCTGGAGCCTCTGCACTGTGATATATCCCCCAGCTCATTTTTATGTTTTATTTTGAGACCATGTCTTTCTAAGAGTTAGGGTCTTGATAAGTTGCTAAATTGTCCAGACCGGGCTCAGACTTGGAATCCTCCTGCCTCAGCCCCCCAGAGTGCTGGCCTTAGAGGTGCATCGCCACATCCAGACTCCTAACATCTTTCGTTCTATCCTACTATGGGGTGCCGCCCACATTCAGGGAAGGCCTTCCTCCCGATCTCTTCCTGTCAATTCAATCCGGAAACAGCCTCCCAGACACACCCAGATGTTGCTGTGCTAATTTTCTAGACATCTCTGAATGCATCAAGTTGAAGACCAAGAGTAAAAATCACACACTGAAAATGAGTATATGTAAGTTCGTACAGCCCCATGTGTGCACCTATAAGTTGACTAAGTTCCTAGTCTTAACTTCTCCAAAAGGATATGCTCTTCAACGTCTGATCAATACCAAAGTGAAAGCACAGAACAAAAGACATATTAAGGGGCATTAGTCAGAAAAAAGTTCATATAGTTCTATTAACATCAAACAAAATAGGCTTCAGGGCAAAAATAACTTCGCAAGATATTGATCACTACACGAAAATAATTTCAAATCACTAGGACTCGAGCCATTCTAAACATTTGTAGTCTCAGTAACACAGCTTCAAAATTGAAAAATCAACCATTAAAGGTGGCAACTTTTAATATATCTGTCTTAGTAGCTGACAAGTTATGCCAACCAAAAAGGAAAAAAATGGAATGAGATTTACTTACATCAACATGAATGAATTTTAGAAGCATAGTGATAAGTAACAAGTGTATTGCACAGAATGTAGGTCCATGATTATATTAAGAGTAATTGCTGATACGGATAGGGTTTTTTTGGGGGGGGAGTCAATTAAAATGCTCTAAAAGTAATCGTGTTGTTGGTTGCACAACCTGTTGACTATACTAAAAACTAAGGAATTTTATGCTTTAAATGACTGAATTTTAGATGTGTCAATTATATCTCAATAAAACATTTTTTAAACTATTGCAAAAGAATATTCAGAGTATTTCATTTCTACACATTTTTAAAAATATATTGTTCATGGCAACAAAAATATGCGTAAGTGCAAAGCCAAAATCATGCTCCCTCTTATCCCCGGCTGCGACACAGGAGACTGGTACTAAAACAGAGGCTGTAAGGAGATAGTATAATAGTGCTCTATTATTTTGGTTGAGTGATTCTATAACTTTATTGTTATACTTTAAAACTTCATACATGCTACGCTCTTCAACGTGTATGCACTATTTCACAATTTCAAAACCCTGGTAACCTAAACCAGTTTCAAGCCAATTCTAATTATTTGTCTACTGAATTTGAAGCTAAATGTGGTCAATAGTAATTCTTAGCACAACTTCACATATTATTTCACTTTATCTTCATAAGTAACTTAGTTGGGGGCTCAAATATCGACATCCCTTCTTATGAAAGAGGAAATAAAAAATGTCTAATTGAATTGATTTGTACACAGGCATTGAATGAACTTGTAAATTTTTGCTGGAGGCAAAACTAGCACATCTTCAGATATTAGTTCAGTGTGTTTTCCAGCATAACCAACTCATGATTTGTCTTTATCTTTCCCCTCTGTGGAGAAAATAAGAATAATTAACAAAAACATCCTCCTGCTCACTGAGTCCATACTATCAGCTATAATCTTTATTCTCATGATTTCATTTTATCCTCAAACAACTCTGAAATATGGTATTCATATACTGATTTTACAACAAAGGAAATGGATACGAAAGCAAATTTTTACCCACTCAAGCTTATGAACCTTCTTCCTGACAAACACAGGGCTTGTATGGCCTCAAAGCCAATATTTTCAATCAGTATGATTTATACAAAAATACTCTCTGCAATTGGGAAGGTATAAGGAAAGTTATATAATGTCTATAAAAATACATTGTATGCATGTAATAGACCATACTCAATACACAAAACTGTTGCTTTAGGAAGTCGTTTTGCCCTTAAAGAGAGAATTTAGCCACTGTGAAGAACACTGCCCACACCCATTTCCTAAAACAGCAGTTCCTAAACGTTTAATTTTACCAGTCTTTCTTAACAGGTGAAATCTCTAACTTCACTTAAAATGGGCATAAATAAGTATCCCCCCTTGGTGCTTAAATTTATTCATTTTAAGTTGTAGTTCAATTAGCGTCCTCAAAGAAACATCGCGAGTGGGAACATGAGGTCGGGAAGCTGGAAGGCGATAGGTTGATCGCCTTCCAAGACAAGGTGAAGCAGCCCAGTTCAGATCACAAGGCAAATCGAGGCTCCCTGCCCAAGACGCCAAATTTAGAAAACACCTACCTTTTAAAAAATGGTTTCACTGTGAGCCACACGGCAAAACTTGTCGTATACAGGCGAGTCGGAAAGGGTATCTGACTTCTGAGGGCTTAAGATCATAATAAGAGAATTTGGTATCTAACCCTTCAGAAGGGTCACTGTTGACCCCTTAAGCTGAGTATCACACTTAAACTTAGGTAAATCAAATCTGAACATTAAGGATTTAAGTCATTTTTTAGTGTCTTTTAAAAAAAAAATGTGAGGTTCACTGACAGAACCGCAACAACACTGGTAATTTTCAACCCCACTCGGGGTCGCTGACCAAGGAGAGGGACTCCGCCTTGCGCGGACGCATTCTCTGCAGACCTGTGTCCTCCTGGACCCCGGAAGGGAGCGACTCTTCCCGTCCGTCCTCAGAGCAGAGCGGCACGCGGTGGTCCGCTACACGTGGGAATGATGTGCCGTCAACAAAAGATCGGGACTTACACTCCGCAGTTCTTCTGTGAAGATTTGTGTGAAGGCTTCAGAATCGCTAAAATTATTTAATCATTCTGATATAATGAAATGTAAAGAAAATACATAGCTATACTGAAGTTCTAGCATTACACATTTTAAAATAAAAAATTGTAAATGAAATGTTGGTATATTGTGGCCTATATATTAATAAAGATGTTAAAAATTCCTTTGGATTGTATTTCATTAATATCTAAATTATACAGAAAAATATCTTTGTAAAATATCTAGAAGGTATTTACATGTTTGGCTCTAAAAGGTACATGTGCGGTTTCATATTGTTGTCTCCTAACATATTTCATCAATTAAGGTCTTTTTACTAATTAATGTATTTTAGTTCTATTTTAATAGCATACGATTTGAAATGTGGATATATTAAAGGATTAATAATGAGTAAGAAAATGTGGTATTTATACACCATGAAGTACTACTCTGCCATAAAGAAGAATAAACAAGTCATTTGTAGGAAAGTGAAATAATGTTAAGTGAAATAAATCAGACCCACGTGCTTAATAATATTTAATACTGCATGGTTTCTCTTCAATAAGAAAAAATAGTAACACAGAAATATTAACTGCCAAAAGAAGCACCCATTCCTCTGCTGACAAGCAGAAAGAAGTGACCTTATGTTTGCCCTCAGCCACAATCTTAGCTGGTTGAGATCTTTTACCTAGTGAGGTTATCCAAAACTTCATTCAGAAAGAGTCTGGATCTTTGTTGTCCCTGTCTTTGTTCTTTGTCTGTTTTTATTTGCCTGAGTATAATTTTTAATTAACTTTCACTACCTGATGTGGAAATACTATCATGCTCTTCAAGGAATCCACTGGATTCCAGCGATCTTCCATGATTCCACCATACATGCAAATCCTGATTTCCTCTTCATAATTCCCACAGCCATTAACATGGCTCCTTCCCATGTTATTTGTCTGTGGGCTCAAAAGCACAAAAAGTCCCAAATTCATGTAGCAGCTCAGTCCCACAGAACTCTCATCCTCACCCTGTCATGCACCCCTCCTTTGGAAACTAAGAGATCTTAAGCAATGTAACTCAAGTGGTGGCAAGTGGAAGTAAAAAACAAATAAATAAAAACAAATCTGTAAGTGGGTTACTAGGAATAACTGTGAGAAGGGGTATTATCATGTCTACCCTGCTTCCCAGGTCAGTTATTTATTGAATAGCATAATGAATTGGTCACTAATTCAAATTTGAGCTGCATTCTATAGGATAGAACTACACTGTTTGAAAGCACTGCTTTCAATGGGCATGATGAAGTACCAATTAGAAAATACCTTAAATAACTAATACATACCTAGAAAGCAATTTTAACTGTTTCATATTTTAGGCTACTTTATTACTCACTTTTGGTAAAAAAAAAAAAAATACTGGATTTGTATTCTTATTTTCACATAAGGCTTATGTTTAAGCCTTAATATCATAAATTTACACTTATATTTACAAGTCCGGGTCATGATAGAAATGGAAAACACATACATGGAAAACTCAAAACCTGAATGCTAAGAACAAAAACTAAAGGGAAATCTTTGAAGAGTTAGTCCTTAAATTATTGAAGTGCTAACAATAAATGTAAATAGAATTCTGTCAAATATATAAAATTGACAAATGAGGCATTATAACTATTAATGATGCTATAGTTACTAATTAAAACAATACATATAGGCATTGTAAGATTATTGTCTAATTCTCAATTTAAATAGGTCAGTTGAAATCATATCTATATATATTATTTAATAATATAATTGCTGATAAAGGAATGAAAATATAAAAGAGAATTTCTCATATCAAATCCAGGGACTGAGGACCAACAAGTCCAACTCTGGATTACCCAGTAAAAAACAAAGAAAGCTATATTTGGAAAGTGGGTAAATTAGATAAGAATAAACAAAGGTTCTTGATCACGTACTGTGGTTACTGAAAGGTAATTCTGAAAAACAGTAATCCTCACTTTGAGAACATGAGGTATTTCGAACAAAACATAATTTGAAATTAATGATTCAAATTTATCATTTCAATTTTCCTTTCTCTTATCCCAGGGGAATATTTATGTTTAACTCTATGCCAAAACTTTTTAAAATAGAAAATTATAATAATTTTTATGAATAGAAATTTACAGAAATTATAGTAAAATACATGGCACATAAAATTATCATTTTATCATTTTCTAGTGTATAGTGGCATTACATACAGCCACGTTTGTACAACAGTCACTCCTACTCATCTCCGGAACTTGTTGCCATCTCTAACTCCTACAGTCATCAAATAATAACTCCTTGTTCTCTTCTTCCTATAGAGAAAGGCTCTTATATTTTAAATTAAAATGTAAAGTACTGTGTTTCTATTGTTACATTTTTTCCACCCTTGATTGGTAATATTTAAATCAGCATATGAAAGAATAGAACAGGAAATACAATTGCACGGAAACACACATAAACAACAACTAGAACTGGAGAGCGTGAACAAACAATAAGACAACAGTACTTAATACTGATAAGTCAGAGCCAGTAAGGGAACATCCCCCTGACGAAAGGAGACCCTTCTTGGAGAGAAACAGCCTCCGAGCGTCTCGCCATTTGCTGGGCACTCACGTCACTGCCGAGTTAAAATGTTATATCTAAATCATACTTTGTGAAAGTGCGCATATTTAATCTCTTTTGCAAAAGCCATTTCAACTGGATAAAATTATTTTACTTATAGTCAATATAGTTTACTTTAAAAGGCATTTGAAAGGCCATTCAGTATTCAGGAATCGCAAAGCTAAAAAATAAAAAGAGAAATGGGAGTTTTCATTTGAAAACAGAGTTTCATTGTTCAAACTACGAAACCCCCTCTCCTAGGAGCTGTGGTTGGTAACCAGCCTGTGGCCGGGTGGCCCCGAGATGGCTCTCAAAAGGCTGCGTGGACTCCTGCATGCGCTGTTTCCTCTCTCCCCCGGGCAGAGGGCACAATTCAACAGTTGAATCTTACATCTGCTAGCAAAACACACACACATGCACACGCACACACACACACACACACACACGGATTCTTGATGTTCAGATTTACTGGGAAAATACTCGTTTTTGTTTGTTTGTTTGTTTTAATAATTAAACCAAAGTTGTTAATTCACGCTCAGTAATTTTCTTTTCCCTTTTTAGGTACAGTCCCTGCTATCTAGGAGCTGACGTTTTTAACATTTACCCATATGTTCCCTTTTGTAAACCACAGGAGAAGAAATTCGTTCTAACATATCTGTAAAATCATGTTCCCAGCATTATTTGGGGTGTGGGGTACTTTGTTATGTTTTGGTTTTGCTTTCGCTTTTGCTTTTTAAAGGTATTTCCCATTTTCCCCCACAGAAGAAGGCATTAGAATAAAATGCACACAGAGGGACCCAATGAGGGAGAGTGGCAGCCACGGATGAAAAGGCAAGTTGGACGTATTTAAAAGCCATATGCCCTCGAAGAGTTATTTAGTGAGTGATTTGAGTTCTTGGGGTATTTTCCAGAGGACACTGTTACTCTGAAAGAAATGATACTCTATGTTTTTGTTGTTGTTTTTCAGAGAATAACAAATATATAGTTATTTTAAACTGCATTATATTCTTAAAATTTGCAAAAATCTGTAGCATAAAGAACTGGGAAACATATCACTCCTTTGTCCAGAATTTCTTGGGTAACAATTCCACCTGAGATCAGGTTTTCTGAGGTGAGGATGTGATTTACCTTTGTCGTAAAATGTAATTAATGCTAAGTACAAAATCTGAGACAAATAATGTGACTTTTATAGTCCATGAAAAAGTTGTTGTTTGCACCAAAGCATTCAGTGTTTGCACACATAAAATTCATTTGGAACATTTAAGGAAGAGAGAGAGGAAGAAGAGGAGAAGGAAGGAAGGAAAGAAGGAAGGGAGGAAGGAGAAAGAAAGAAAAAAATTATAGGTAAGAGCCTTGAGTCAAAGTTCTTTGTAATGAGATTATAATTTTGTAATCCAGATATACACTATATCGGCTCCGGGATATTTGTAGAACTGGGTAACATTTAAACCCTTATGTGGAAATTGTTTCATGAGAATTCTCTGAAGTAGAGTTTTTAAGTTCTAACTCTGAACACCTATTTCCTTAGAAACTCTTAGTGTGGCTTCATTTTTGGTCCTCTAAGTGCCTCTAATCAACTGAGTTTAGGTCCAAGCTTAACTGGGAAAACCTCAATAGCTCAGATGCCCTCACCATCCACTGGCGAATTTAGCTTAATTTTACATAAAATTAAGTTTACTATTAAATTTACTATATAAAATAGTTTGCTTAGGACCTTCTTTGTCTAGGAATATTTGGCGCTCAGACATGAGTAGGAAATCGTGTGTTTTTTTTTTGTTTTTTTTTTGTGTGTGTGTGTGTGTGTGGTGCCCGCGATCGAACTCAGGCCCTTGTGCTTGCAAAGCAAGCACTCTAATCACTGAGCTAAATCCCCAGCCCAATCGTGTGTTTTTGTGCCTCCGTAGACTACTCAGGAAAACAGGACACAGGCACAACCAAAGGAAAAGTCGGAAGGACCTGAAGGAGAAAGGACAGAAAGGAGTTTCGTGGTGACGCTAAAAGAGAGAAAGAGACATCGCTAGGTTAGAAGAAAGAGACCTTAACTTCATCAACAAAATAACGCAAGTGGGAAAAAAACCACTAGAGCTCAACTATCAGTCTGGAGCTTTATGTCTTCATTCATAGTCGGGAACAAGGTTAGAAATTTCCTCCTCTTTTCAAGCTGGAACTTGAGACCAGTGAGGCCGACAGGGACACCACGGAGGACCTGCACTCTCCTGGGCCACCTTCCAGATGCAGAACTGAAGGTCACGCACAGGGAGGAGGAAGGAGCAAGAAGAGGCAGAAAAGCGCTGTCGCCACACTATTCCCGTGAAGGCTGCACTCAGGTCTTCTGTTTGTAAATCACAGTAATGCTCTCAAAGCCAGGAAGACGCAACTAATGCACAAGCAATGCTCCTTTATGGTGTAAGTAACGGATACCGAAAACCTTGGACAGCAGTATAATTTAAGCACAGACACTTGGGATCTGCTTCTACCATTAAAACGTGAACTTTAGCAGTATAACTTATAGGTGTATGATGCCTTAATCAACCAATCATACTGAAGCAATACTGAGAAAGTAAAGTGCTTCGTGCGGTAATTTGTGACTGTCAGCACAAGCCCATCACTTAAGCAGTTTTTCCTATCAACACAGCTAACGGTCCACGGGGTCTCACCCAGTCACCAACAAAGGGGCCAGTCATGCCCTGGTTTTGTTTTCCCTATAACTTAATTTTACATCCTTGAACTATCTTACCTTAAATTAAGAGAGATATTTGATGGTGGGTGTTTGAAAGCAGATTTGGAGGTGGCAAAAAGCAAGAAAAGGGCACAAGGCTCCGGTTGCTTTCAGAGATAGGAAAAATGAAACAATATAAACCATAAATCCAGGCTTTAGAGTGACTCCCTGTCACAAGGCCAAGAAACGTCGAGCATTAAAAATAATAGCACAGTAATTTTAACTCTATAATAAACAGAAATTGTGGTATAATTGTTATTATACTCATTTGGAGTATGCTGAGTCTATCAAAAGAGCCGTGTGTGTGTGTGTGTGTGTGTGTGTGTGTGTGTGTGTATTTGTATATATATAAAATTTCCAATGTTTTAGTCAAAAGTTGATATTTAAATAAAAAATATTCAACAAATTTACCATTTTCCTGCTACATGCCTGTTACTGTTGTACTGACAATACTGCAATCTATAAACAGAGCAAAAAGTCCTGTGTCTATCGAATTAATATTCTGTTGCACATTTGATTTTCTATTTTTGGTCAATGTTTATCTTACAAATTATAAATGGTAAATAGAAGTAGAAAGGAAACATAATTAAGGAATGCTTTTAAAATCATAAGTAGAGTCTGTCAGGGAGTATAAGTGCACAAATATTAGGACATAGGAGGCTCTCCCCATGTTGAAAGTACTCACTCACCCCCAGTCTGTGATAGAGTTCAGGGTGATTCAGGGCCATAATAATGTGCAGACCACTGTCGATATCCAGGCTTTTACGTTCAGGGTTTTGGGGAAAGCAAGCTGCCCTCTAATACCTTCAGGCGACTCCACCAACCCACCCACACTGCCACTCTTAGATCAGGTCCCTTACCTAAGTTTTCAGATGTCTGAAGACTACCACTAAATAAGGACATCCACTTCTACAATAAAGACAAAAGCTAGACATCCCTTTAAAGAGCTAGTAAATAAAATCCATACAAATTCAGCTATGACTACCGCCCAGGGAAGTGGGTCCTGAGATCACCATTTGCTGCCAAATGCTGTCTGCCTGGCTGCCTGCTTGGATCAGCACTCAAAGTGGAGGGTAAATTGATGACCATCTTTCAGGGGCATCTAATGAAAAAGAGGAGGCAATAAAGCACATACTTTATGATGATCTTTTGATTCTCAAACAGGGATCAGGCACCACGAATCCAGAGACTGCACGTGAGGTGACCTCCTTCGGTGGACTTCGTGAGCATCAGCGTCTACAAAGACGCATGTTTGCTTCTGCAATGCAGGGCTGCACTGCAGCGGACAGAGGGACAGAGGACAGAGGTCCTGGTCCTCAGAGGTCACCACTGGCAGTGACACGCGGGCGTGAACTTAGGACCCCTCGAGGCTCTCCCAGCTCGGGCTGTGCGGGGCAGATGTTTATGCTGTGACTATGAGCTGGTGACGTAGGAAAGTCAGGGAAATCAGAGCCATGAAACTCATCAAAGAGAATATGACAGGTCACTCTGATGGAGTTTATTAAAATATCTCAGCCAGTTTCAAATTCCATTTGCAGTGATATAGATAGATAGATAGATACATACATACATAGATATGGGAGAGAATATTTTTCATAACATCCAAGTCTAGCATTTAATATTCTTACTTCTGGTTTTCTAGTTACACTTTCTTTATAAAAGATACAATTGACCACTACACATATGTGCGCGTGCACACACACACACACACACAATTTATGTATGAAATAAAAATCACTCCTAAACCCTTCTCCCTATTATATCAAATAAACTTAATGTCTCTTTTTCATTTTCTTTCAATTATCTTTATTAGCCAAATTTTGTCAATCTGTAATTCATTAAAATTTGTGTTTGGAAATACTTAATTCTGATATTAAAAAGTGTTTAGAGAGAAATGTATTTCAAGGTGAGTGAAAGCTGTCGTCTGGATCAGTATGGTAAAACTCACCTTCCTTTGTCTTACCTTACTGTTCATGCTTTTTGATTTGGGGTGAGGTTGGAAGCCTTTCCATTGAACCAGTTGTTCAAACGGCACTTCAGGGCCTACACGGTGGGACCTTGCTTCTCTAACCTCCCTTCTTTCTCCACACTCCTGTCTGGATCCCATTACCAAACAGGTGAAACTATCTCTCCTCTCTCCTCCTCCTTCCCAAACTCCGTCTCATCCCAGCTGCTTGGACTTCTGTGGTAGGATTTCCGTTCATTTCTCATTCACTTGTCTGATCTTTTCTCTCTGACGGCTTGTCACTGAGCCAAGACTTGGTCCTTTAATCCAAACTGCCAATCCCTTTCTGGCAACAAAATTCTTAGCCCTTGCACAATTATATCTCAAACACCAGTTTCAGTTGGTCAGATTCTTGGGAATTAAATGGGAAATCTTTGGGCTTGTTCCTCAGTTGAGGTGCCTGATGTGCCGTGATAAGCCACGACCTGCTGTGCGCCCTTCTGTGGACATCCGCTTGTCCCTAGTGCCTGCAGAGAGCTCTTCAGAGGCTCCTTGGGGTGCTGACTGTCAGACTAAAGTCCCGGATTTCGAACCCTGGATAGACTTCTCGGTCGGTGGGCGAGCCTGAGTGAGCTGTCCCGTGTCTATGTGCCTCACTCAGTCTCCTCAGCTACAAAGAAGAAAAAGAGCCCCGCACACACAGAGCGGTCATGCAGACCGAGTCCCCTGACACCTGGCGTTGTGACAGTACTAGACACACAGCACCTATTATTTCATTTGTGACTTGGTGAAGCCTCAGGCTGCTCGTTCAACTCAGCCCTCCGGACCTCTTGGGGAGCCCGTGTGTTACTTAACTTCCTGACTGTCTGTTGCCTCTACAACTTTCAGCTCAAGTACTATTTATCACTTTAGCAGAACACAGCCCGCCTGCCCCCCAAAACCCTCCACACATGCTCAATTTCTCTCTAATTACCGTATTACTTGGTCCTGTATAATTGATATACAGTATATATGTAGCTCTTCACTGTATACACATGTATACACGTAGTTCTTAACTTTATACATGTCTATATAGTTATGCATTACATTGTCCTAAAGTTGCTCTTATATTGGTTATTTATCACCTCAAATAGATTTTAAATTCTGTGTTCACTCATCTTTCTGCCCAGTACAAGACTCCACTTGTAAACGATAGCAAGGAACCATTTAAACACCCTTCCTCACTCCACGTGGGCACTATCATACCTCAGGATGACCCAGGAGGCGAATACTATTACTCCCACACTGACGAGCAAACTCTTCAATCTGAGATTTCCATGTCTGTACTTATTTCCTCTCCTGCAAAGCGCTCACCCACCGGACACAGAAAGCATTTCCAGTGCAAAGAAGTGACTAATCTGCCTGCTGTCATGAAATAACATGCTTTCCTCTTGGACAAGTTGAAAGAATCAAATTTTAAAAGTTTCTGTACTTTTAGAAGTATAAGTTTTAAAGTCTGACCGACTTGGGGTCAATTCTCTGCTCCCCCAATTATTGATGCATGAGCCCAGAAAAATAATCTAACCTCTTCAAGGCTCAGTTTCCTCATTTATAAAACAGGTCTTATTGACCTCAGGATATTTGTAGGGACTAAATGGACAGACAGATAAAGCACATAGCATATGCTTGACTCTTTGAAAGAGCTCAACACATGGGAGCCTTCAAGACTATTGCTATCTGAGAATGAATAATAAAACACAAGTAAGAATCCGTGGAGGGCAGGAGTGGGCTGGCAGAGAGGGTAGGTATGAGAGATGTTGAGAGAGCTGAGTGTCTACCTCAAAGTTCCAGTTTGCTTTTTTGAATTTAAAAGGTTTTTTTTAACATAATTTAGCATTTATTTTAATATCTTCAAGTATATGAAGTATAACGGACCCTAATGATTCATTACATATTTTGGTCCTGTGGAATTGCCCTAGAAAGTGTCTTATTTTATTTATCTTACTTGCTTACGTATTCTTCCTTCCATTATAGAGAGGTAGCTTGTCTCTAAGAGGCAACCAGTTTCACAAGTCAGATCAATAGCTCTTGTCCCACTTCTTCAAAGTACAGTTTTGATTTCAGTATGATAAATCATACAAAACAAAGGAAACCAAACCAATAAATTAAAGGTCATGGAAAATACAAACACACTTCTACATGCCTTCAGTCTAATTTTTCTTTACTAACTTCATTCTAACAGCATTATGAATCACCAAACGTGGTAAAATACTAGACAACAATTTCATAGTCACATAATCTCTCCTTGCTGGACTCGCATTTTGTCTCTTGTTTTTTGTGAAGGGGCGAAAAAGAAAAGAGATATTTCCCTTGATGGATAATAAGTCCATGTTTGGAGAAAGGATGACATATCCAGATAAACAAGAGGAGGGACCACTCCAGTGTCTTCCCGCCTGACTGTGCCATCAGGCAAGTGGAAGCTAGCATGTGTGCGATCCAATATGCTTTATTTCCAAGTGATGATCCCAGTCTGCTGGTGGGATATAGATAATTTTAACACCTTTTATTTCAATCACCAGAAAGGTTATGACTGAGATGCCTTTTGCTGGGCAAAGTGTGGACCTTGTGGATTTGGTTCTCAGTTCCTAACCATCTTCACTTTTGCAAGAGTCCTGAGCATTGCTAAACTGAAAAAGAAATAACCTTCAGGGAGAGTAATACACTGCTTGAAAAAAGCATAACGTTTAGTGCAAGTTGTTGGTCATCTAAAATTTCATATTAAATCTTCTTCTTACCAAAATATTAATATTGTTTCACCAAACATGGACTTATTATCCATCAAGGGAAATGTCTCTTTTCTTTTTCGCCCTTTCAAACCCACTGTAGGAACACTGTTATTCTGAAGGACTGGGCTCATATTTGTAATATAATATTCTTATCACTTTTCATCAGACTACAATATAACTTTTCATGTGGATAAGACTTATAGGAATATAATGTCTCTCTCTGTTGTAATATTTAGAAAACAGTGCTTTGATAGCTTTTACTATTTAAAGGTTTAATGGAAGTGTCGAATTTAATTAAAATAAATATATACAAGTGAAATTTGCAGAAAGGCTAAATTTATATCGACCCCAGATTTTATATTAGAAATGTTATTTTTTTAAAAAATGGTGCTGAAAGAACTAATTTTCTGATATCAATTTTCCTGTGATTTTCTTTTTAAAACTGTAATATAAATACAGTCTTATCAACTGAGTATCTTTTTCATTGAATGTATTATAGATATGCATATAAGTGTACATACTTGACAAATACCACATTTATTTCTTATATGCCTGACATATAAGAGTGACTCGATAACACTAGTAAACGTGAAGTAATTTAAATTGAGTCGTTAGAATATAAGGAGTAGCATCTAATAATATATTTATTAAATATAAATTTTTGATTACATGGTTAAATTAGATTATTTAAAAGCCTTAAAAATTCTATCTGGATAACACGCACATTTTTCAGTACTATTTGAAGTAGAAAATACTGGGAAAAATGTTTTATGCCACATAAATATTTAGACAAACTTATAGAATGAAACCTAGATAACTAAATTTATCCTGATAAGTATTTTAGGTAAGTCACGGTACAATGCATGATTTTCTCTACTAATATAGTTGCTTTTTTATCATTCTAACTTAATCCATGTTTATACTAGAAAAACATTACTAATCCTGGAAACTTTCTGTTGTGAATACAGAAACTTTAAGAAAACTAAACTCTATACAATAGAATTTTTTATTATTTGTCTGAGCAACATGGCATTTTTTTTTTA
The DNA here is from genome assembly GCA_004026905.1 of Hystrix cristata. Classification (NCBI taxonomy): domain Eukaryota; kingdom Metazoa; phylum Chordata; class Mammalia; order Rodentia; family Hystricidae; genus Hystrix; species Hystrix cristata. Next base: position 22,662 of record PVJO010009469.1, read on the forward strand.
TTTTTACCAAGAACATGTATTGGTACATTGTATACATAATGATCATAATCAACATGGTTATTTTGTACCTGTACATGATAACATGACATTATTTAAACATAAATTTAAAGGTTAATACAAATGAAATGCGTCCTCATCTAGTATAAAGCTTCTTCTCAGGGATTAGCACTCTTCAGCCCTAACCGCCTTTAATCCCTTAAAAACACTATCAGCAGTCAGAGTTCACAACTCATAATATTTTACCCATTATACCTCTTTCATTACCACCACTTCGCTCTACACCATACCACTGGTTTGAACCTATTTAAAAAAAAAAAAAAAAGCAGAATGAACCACTTGAAATCAATACATTCCTTAAAGGAATAAACTACTTCAAATCAATTTATTCCCTAAAGCCACCTTCTACGAGTCCTTTACTCCCTTTTTTGTTCTTGTTGTTAACTCGACCAGGACATCTCCTTTAATTGATATGCTGTCAGCGGCTCTTCTAAAAATGCTTTGAACATGAGACCGACTGTTCAACAGGGTCTCTGTCTTTTCACAGACTCGCTGAGATAACTAGGACCCAGAATTATAAACTGGACGTATTGGTTCACTGGAGATATAATTTTCTGTGGGCCCTGCTTTTACATTTGGTTAAGGTTTAAGAGCTGAAAGTACTATGCTTGACAACAGGTTAAATGTTTGAGGGGTGGGTGTATAATGGGATCATGCAGTAAATGCCTCATGTCTGTGTCGATTTTTTAGACGAATCTGCTGTGAAACTCCTGGCACCCAGCAGCCCGGTACCATCCAAGTGTGGTAACCTTTGAGCTTTGAAGAGGGCACGGTGCCTCCCGCGCAGGTGCCAGGCCCTGCAGAGTGCCACAGGAGAATGATCCTCCTCCTCTTGGCTGCAGAGTCTGTCGAGGCATCTAGCTCCCAAGAGCTGCACTTCCCGGAGAACCAGCCAGGGCCAACAAGCGGAGACGCGGGTCTCTTGTGTCTGGTAAAGCCTTCAGGAAGCAAGTGCTCATCAAGATATAACTCTGAGACACGCAACGGAGAGCAAGCACAAGTCATGCCTTCCCATCAGAGTTGTCCCTACAAGGCTTCAGTGGCACTGTGACGCCCTTAGAGACTTGGACAAACCTAATTAAGCAATAAAGGGGTTCTCTGTTCAACGACAGTAACTGAAGGAGCAAGGAAACCGGGAGAATCGAGGAAGGTATTTACTGTGCCCTGGGCCTGCTTTGGTAGGAATATGCAAGCACAGGAGCGCAGACAGTTTAGGGGGAGACTGCAGCCACCAGATAAGGGGATGGAATCCTTCAGAATCACTTTCATTTCCAGATCCCCCGACCTTTCTTGCTCATATTCCTAATATATTAAAGAAGTAATTTCTTCAAAAGTCCCTTAGACTATCCCAGTCTCAGATCAGACGCCCAAATCTTTCGGGGTAGTTTCCATATGCCTGAGATGGAACAGGAAGGAGGGAGGCGAGGATGTGTGAGAAGAGAAAGGAAGGAAGGACCAAATGAGTGAATGAAGAAACAAACAAACCAGCGTTCAGCAAGAAACTAAATTACTGTTTAGTTCTTGCAGTAAGAACTAAAACCACCAACTATAGTAAGATGCCCTTTGCTGTGGATTTAACAACTTTTTATTTCTACTATCTCTGGGTCACTTTTCCTATCAAGGAGCAATTTGTTTTAAAAAGGCCTATATAATGAAAATTATGGAAATGTGAAAAAGGAAACTAAAGATGACTTTAGAAAATAGCCAGCCCTTGCTTTTGGATTAGTGGAATTAATATTGTTAAAATGACCATGTTACCAAAAGCAATCTATAGATTCAAAGCAATCCCTGTTAAAACACGATCAAAATTTTTCATGGAACTAGAAAAGGCAATACTGAATTTCATCAGGAATCAGAAAAGACCCAGAATACACAAACATATCATGAGCAAGAAGAGCAATGCTGGAGGTATCATTTTACTAGACTTGGAGCTATGTTACATGGCCACAGTAAGAAGAACAACATGGTATTGGCACAAAATGGAAATACAGACTATTGAATAGAGTGGAAGACACAGAAACAAACCCAAGCACCTAAATCCACCTGGCTTAAGAAGCCCAAAACATATGCTAGGAAAAGACAGCAGCTTTAACAAATGATTCTGGGAAAACCGGAGATCGACATACAGAAAAGTGCAACTAGATCCCTACCTCACTTTACTCAAATCAAATCTGAACGGGTCAAAGTCCTAGATATAAAACTGGAAACATCTGAACTTCTGGAAGACAACACAGGGTGGACACTTCAAGCCACAGGTACAGGGAAAGATGTCCTGAACCGGACTCCGGAAGTGTGGGACACAATACCAAGTGTCTACCTCAGATTACGATACTTCTGTAGGACAAAGGAAACAATTACTAGGGTGAAGAGACAATCCACTAAATAGGAGAGAATCTTTGCCAGTTACTCGTATGGTAGAAAATGAGCATCTAGAGTATTTATATATTACTTTATATTCATTATAGAACTTAAAAAGTTAACTCCCATAAAATAATGAACCCAATAAAAAAAAAGTGGGCAGATAAACTGGATACTTCTCAAATGAAGTTCAAATGGCCAAAAAGTATATGAAAAAATATTCAATATCTCTAGCTAGCAGAGAAATGCAAGTTAAAACTACATTGATATTCCATCTCACTCTAGTCAGAATGGCCATCATCAAGAATACAAAGGACAATTGTATCAGTCAGTGCTTACTAGAGAAACAGATTTAATGTAAGCTATACAAATACATAAGGATTTACAAGACTGGCTTACGCTGACCACCCACAAGGTCAGTGTGAAGAGTGCGGAGGGCTGTCCGCAAGGATCCAGGCGAAGGCCGGAGCTCACTGTAGTGTCCGGTGTGAGTCCCTGTCAGGAGGCCGCAGGGTCTGCCCCTGAAGCCTGAAGGGTCCATGCTGGAAGCCGGGAGACGATGTCTGAGGTGAAGGCAAAGACAGGCGCTCCTCCCAAGAAACAGAAGGCAGCCTTCTTTGTTTCCCTTTTATTCCATCCAGGCGCCAAGCCTATTGGTTGGTGCCACTCACACCAGGGTGGGTCTTCTGTCTCCAGTCAATCCCTTTAGCCACACCCACAACTCTGCCGATTCAATTTAGTTGGGCATTTCTTACTCAAGTTGACACAGTCAGCTAACTGTCACAGCAATCAATGCTGACAAAGATGGGGAGAGAAAAGAAACTGTCCTAGATCATGGGTGGGAATGTAAACCAGTACAACCAACACAGAAATCAGTACAGAAGTAGCTCGGAAGACTAACACAAATATAACCTGACCCAACTACAGTATTGCTGGGCATGTTCCCAAATGATTTCAGGATTTCATACCACAGTGCTTCATGAATACCATGCTTCTAGCAGAGCAATACACAATAGCTATGCTGTGGAACCAGTCTAGATACTTGTGAACAGATGAGTGGATAAAGAGAATTATATATAATGTAGCTACCATATATTATATATAATAGTCATATATAATGTAATACATAATAAACACATATAATGGACTATCACTCAGCCGTTAAAAATTAGATATCATTTGTGGGGAAATGATAGAACTAGAAATCATCATGCTCAGTGAAATTAGCCAGACTCAGCTAAATATCACACAATTTCTCTCACATTAAAAACATTAAAAAAAGACATAAATCAATAAAATATTAGAAGAGAGGGAAGACATGAAACCAGGATGTAAAATTCTGGAGAGGAAAAGGACAAAGAGAAAAAAGGAGAAAAAAAGGAGGGTAATGGCATTAAAATTAGATATGTTTGCCTGTAATTACAGCACTCGGGAGGCTGAGGCAGGAGGATTGCCATGAGTTTGAGGCCAGCCTTGGCTCCATAGTGAGTTCAACACCAGCCTGAACTACATAGCGAGACCCCATCTCAAAAAAAAAAAAAGATATATTAAATGTATGTACCAACTACCTAAAACAAATTCCATCATCATGTAATATTAGCATGCACTAATTAAATGGAAAAAAAAAGGAAGGGATGAAAAGGGGACTTCAACTTTATATATAATATTCTCTTTTTAATGTACAAACAAAATAAAACAAGAGAATGAATCATAGACTAACACTAAAAGACATTAAATGATGTTAAATAACATTTTTCTTTAGTGTTTTTAAAAATCACCAAATAAGGGGCTGGGGATTTAGCTCAGTGGTAGAGCGCTTGCCTAGCAAGCACAAGGCCCTGAGTCCCATCCCCAGCACACACACAAAAAAAACAAACAAACAAACAAACAAAAAACACCTACATAAAACACAAACCGGGAATTAAAAAAAAAAAAACAACTGTCTTGTGCTCCGTTTTATGTTAAGTATTTCTCTTTATTCCCGTATTGAGAATACATAAGGAATTTTAAATTCATCTTGAGAACGGGTTTCATTTTTTCTTAGCTTCTTACCCCTGCACAGCTGATGGTAGAAAGTTACTTGGGAGAAACAGAACACCTTTCGCTCACCTTACGTCGCCAAGGTGTTCCTGTCCGCTCCTCATCCTGACCTCCATCTCGCTGGCATGCCGGGCCGAACACTCCCGCGCCGCGAGCCCTACCTGGCTCCTCCACGTCCGTTATCTAGTTAGGGCCTTTGTCAACACACTCAACACGGACTTCTTGACAGCTTCAGGCGTCCTGTGGGTCTGCGTTTGTCTGGTCCTGGGACCGGAGCAAGGACCCGACCGCCCTCTCTCAGGGCCCTAAGAGACAAGGGTGGGGAGTGACCCAAAGCGTAAATACGCAGCCACCTATACCAACCCTTCTCAGCGACCCACCTAAATCATGAGGTACTTAATCACACATTACTACTTTCTTTAAAACACCATAAATAAGCAATTGAGAAAAGTAACCTTGGCTCTTTTTCCTGAAGGAGGAAAAAACAAATGATTTTTACAAACTTCTCAACTTTGCTTCTAACACAAGTACATTTTTGTTTGTTTGCTTCTAATTTTTCAACTTGGTGAAATGTCTGTAATGTTAATTGGACTATTCATCAATTGTCAGCCTGTTAGTTTTTTCAAATTTAAATTCGGTTCTCAGCATTCATTTTTCATATCATTTAATATTACAGAGTGCACCCTTTTAAACTGTGTGCCCTACGTACAGAACCATCTAGCATAAATAATATCTGAACCTGGAAAAACGTCAAATACTTCAACTAATAGGATTGGACCCTGTGAAAACAATCAGTAGGCCAGTGGGAAGATGCAGACAACGCTGGGTCAAATAAGGAACTTTTCTCAGCACAGCATTATCCATGTCACCAGTACAGACAGCCACAGTAACTTAAAATGCATATACTCTACCCGAGGCCTAAATTGCACTGGATCAAGCGGCATTTAAGAAGAAAAATAGTCTATTTCCCTTTTACACTACTTCCCAACTGCTAACAGATTTCAAATATCAAGTAACCCAAAGAAAAAGCATTACACCTGCGAGCAACTCAAAAGCAATTTAGTAAAATGTGATTTGAAGTCTCTGAGGCTGTTAAAGAGCAAACGCGTGGATGTTTATTTTCCATGTTTCACTCACTGCAGTTTCGTGCAGACCCGCGGTCTTTTGTCTCACGGTGTTTTCTCAGCCCGTTGCCCTGCATTTCCTGGGGTCCCCACAGTAAGGCTGAGAGTGGAGAGCGGAGCCACAATTCCCACCGCGAGGTCCTATCTGACAAAGCAGCTTTCTGAGCAGCTATCAAGCCTTGTTAGACGGACTGCTGAGACCTTTTGCCGGTCTCAGGGGCTGCAAGGAGAGACTCTGCCTGAGCTCTTGTTTCTCTCCTAAGATCTACGACTTGAGACGCTTCCAAGCCGGGTATCCTGATCATGGGAGAACACAGTCATGGTCTATCACCCCCAGAAGCTGCTGGAGATTCGAGGCTGCTGCTCGTACTTTTTTTTTTTTTTGAGTAGTACAAGACATTAGTTAGTAGCTGTTTCATCCTGGAAATCACAGTCTAGCTAGTGAATTTTATCTGATGTCACATAAATTCAAGACTATACTGTTTTGGTCTTGCCGAATAAGGAACAATATTAAAAATAATTGGGGTGAGGAAAAGTTTGCTGTTTCCTCCTTTTATGTTCAATTTTTATTGTACTTTCTTGTACTTTGTGGATATATTGCCTCATATTGTTTCATTTATGTTGTCTTTCTAGGTCTACTATGAATTCCTGAGTCCAGTGAAGAGATTTTTCTGCTGTATAAAAGTCTCCTATCATATGCAAGAGTGAATTAAATGTAATGAAATACCTGGTTTCCTGAAAGAACTGGTTAATTAATTAATGACCACTTGCTTTAAAATTATAAATTCTTTAATTGCTACCTATAAACACATCAATTTAATTTTCAAAACATCAAGAAATTTTGAATAAATCATGAATATTTTCAAGGTAAAATATTAGGCTGCATTCTTCTGAGATAGATAATATATAATATATTTATGATATCATGCATAGCATACACATATACTACATGTATATAATATAAAATAGACACATACAATTACACCAGTATAATATCATTTAAATTATGAAATCATGTGGCCCAAGACAAGCCAAATTGTAGATTTAGTTTGTGTGTTTCTCAAGGGACCATTTTTACACAGTCTTCTAATTTCTCGTTGCTGTTACTAGAAACCTAAGCCTCTAATGTTTTAAGAGTGTGGTTGCATATCCAATGAAATTAATCATGAGAGGTAATGGCATCACTATCTAGGTAAATTACAAACTAGCAAGGCTTGTTTATTCTTCTCAGGGGGCAAGTTTTTCTGTTTTGTTTGCCATATAATCCAAACACCTAGAACCATGCTTGATGTTAATAGGAACTCAGTAAATATTTGTTCAGGAAATGAGCGAATGGCTTATGACCTTGTATAAAAAGGTTACAGTTGAGGTCACATTGAATGGAGTTACGTGGGTCAGGGGAGAAGGGACAGAGTTCAGTACGGAGAGAAAAGAGTGTGTGCGAAGGTCCTGTTGTGGAAGAGAATGAGAAAGGTACCAGTACTGATAATTCTGGGGACCTAGAACACGGAGAAGGAAGGGAAGAGATGTGAGATAACCTTCAAGATATAAACTGGCCATACTGTAAAAATCTTTCCAGGTCGTGTGAAGAATGGTGATCTTTACCATTAGAGAGGTGAGAAGGAAGTATCGCAGGATTTTAGGCAGGGTACAGGCAAGATCCAGCTCACATCTGGGTAAAATTTCACTCATGCAGCTGAGAAAGGTTCAGAGGATAGCATGACTAGGAGCAAGGTGGCTGAGTGGTACTCCACGTGAGAGAATGTGCGGGCTGGACCAAGAGTCAAGATGAAACAGGAGAAGCTCATCGTGTTGGTATATTAGAGTTTGCGACTGTATGTTTGAGTGATGTCTGCCCTACCAAGGACTCGCCTCAGTAAAGCTGGCACCGTGTCCCTCTGGGATGTCCCCTCTACCCTCAGCGCTTAATGCCACACCTGGCACACATTAACTTCTCCACAAGTATTTGCCAATTGGACCAATGCAATTGCATTGAACATTAAAATGGTATTAAACATAAATGAAAGCAAAAAGAGATTTACTAAATAATCCATGACCAAACCCTGAATTTTAGAATTTTACAAGAAATGTAGACATGCTATATGAAAACATTTGAATAACAGGAATCCAAGAGATTAATACATTTTATAGTGTTTCTAAAAGACAGTTTGCTTAAGTAGCTCCACAATGAGTAGCCCATGATCTTATAACAAAATTTATTCCACTGCCAAAGAACACGGCTTTAAAAGTAATTCTTACAATAGAACAAATCTATATTCTTTTCACTTCCACTATTAATTCTGAATTCTGGAGCAACACAGGAAAATTCTAATGCCTTTATTATTTCAAAGTGTTTAAATATTTAAAGATGGTTCTGCTGAATCTACTCTTTCAAAGCTAAATATTTTCAGTTGCTCCTGTGAGCCATGCTTTCTGGAGTCCTTACGATCCTGAATGCTTTCCCTGGAACGTCTTCCTCTGGATGTCTTCTGGTTCACCATTGCTCCTAAAATGTACACATGCATTTAGGAAGCCTCATATTGCACCAGCGTGTGTGATACCTATTTGTGTTTATACATTTTTAAAATTTAAAAATCAAAGGTCCATAACCATACTACAATTATGATTTTATCAAGGATTTTGTGAAAAGCATTCCACTGCATCATTTGATGCGAGCGTCACCTTTAAGCAGTTTAAAATAAAGCATAAGTTACATGACTAAGCATGGATATGTCCCGGTTCATATCCATGCTTTCTCCCTGCATGATTGTGTGAACCTCAAGATGTTCCCAGAAAAAATAAAAGCGATGACTAGCCAAAGAATAAATGACCCTTACCGCAATATACTCCCATTGCTGAGAACTAATGATTACCGGCACATAGGTATCTAATTTCCACACACGCTCTCCCAGCACTGAAGTGCAAGTACTTTTTAATAAATTGGGCTGGTTTCCACATAGGAGCACAGATGATGTTGTCATCATTGTAACTCAAGTTCTTTTTATATAAAATGTGACTCATACAGGGAATGCACATCTGTTTTCCAAAAAACAATTTCAAATTAAGAACCTTGTCAATTTTAATTAGGATAATAATACAAACCACACTAGTATGGTTATTTTCTCTCATCTAATAAACTCTTCAGTGAAGATCTAAAAATGTATTTAAAACACATAAAACAAGATCATATCCAATTATTAAGGGCAGCTGCTATATTCATCTGCTTGCAATTTTCAACCCAGATATAAACAATTTGTTTTAGTCATTATTTCAGATGTACTGAAGTCTAATTACTATAGGATAATTGAGTAGGTTGTTAACTGTAGAATCTAAGTGAATCACAATCCATTATAAATTATGATATCTATTATTAAATGATAATCACTGCTATAAATATCAGCATAAGAAAAAATAGGAAATATTAATAAATTTAAAATTTTGAAATGTTTTGCTCTTCATTTTGTGTTATTATATCTTCTAACAACAGATAGCAATACTTGTATAAATTTTTAAAGGAACTGATATCAACAAATATAGGAAACTGAATCTATATGGGAAAATGTATTTTACAATATATCACAAAGCTAACATTTATTTTACAATCAACATTTTTACCAAGTACTTGCTATGTGTAACACACTAACCAGCTTAAATTAGAATAAATTTATTTATATTATATAATTTTGTAATAATGATGTTTAAAATATATATATTTTAAATAGTATGTAATAATATATGTAATTTCATGTTTATATATTTCTTGAACAGGAACACATTCCAATAACTATATTTATTCATTTTTCCATAGACTGAGCAGTTATTAGTTTTTCAATAGATCAGCACTGAATGCAATTAAGTTTAAATTCATATTCACAGCAGGTTCTTCATGCATAGCTACTTCATGTGCTAGAACAACAATTATTGGTTTATCCAATAAGTAAGTCTCACCTCACAAAATTCAAGAAAAAAATCCCATCTGGACAGTCACCTAAAAACTGGACCAGACGATCACTGAGGTTTCATCTATTTTTATTAATCCTGATTTCTGGGTTGTAAGTTTTATCAATTGAATAAATTTGTTCTTGTTGTGGATAAAATTCTCTGACTACATCAGAACTAGTCCTGGATTCTTCAAATTTCTGTTTTACTCCCATGTAAATGAATTTTCAAAGCCTATAAACCCTTTACAGAATTTTTAATGTTTATTTTTCATAAAAACTTGAGTAGTTGCAAATGTGTAATTTCTAACATATTGTAATTATTAACAATGTAAAATAGAAATCTTTCATCACTTTAAAATGTAGTCAGTGGAGCTTAAATATTTTAGCAATTTTATACTTGCCATCATTCGTCTTTAGAAAACACGGGAAAATCTCTTCCACAGAAATGGGAAATTTAATTTTATGACTTTTCTCCTTGAACTTATATATCCATTCCACTTATGTAGACAATTATATTCATATGTAATAAATTATTAGGTTTTCATCTTTTATTGATCCCCATCATATTTTTCTGCAATATAATGTAGATTGAAATTTAATCTTGAAAAAATGTTCCTCTTATTACAAGGCTTTCAAGTGCTAAAAATTTCTTGACTGAGATATAATTACAATGATTAGTTATAAAAACTTGAGTAAAATAACATGAATATATGACATGTTTTGCAGTAATTATTATACATAAAAAGCAAAATTTTAGTAGAAATGCATTTCTTAATGAGATGGATGCAGTTTTATCCCCCCAATTAATTTGTGTAGCCAAGGATGAATATTATTTATTGCCAGAATAAGATAGGCTTCACCATCAGTTTTATTCCACTTGATCTATCATCAAATAGCAAATAAATTAGATACTACTTCAATTTTGTTAAAAGCAAAGAATTAGAAACATTTGACTTGCAAATGGATTTGATATTGTTACTAAATTCATTTACTTCCTCCATCCAGGCACATACATTTGTAATTGTCATTTTATTTTGTGCTGAGAATACGGCTTCTACACCAAGACAATTCAACCAACAACACTTGCAACTCAGGACAGAGAGAAAATGTGCCATTTTTGGCACGGAGTAAGAGAAGGGCATGGTGTAAAAGGATAACTGGGAAAGGACGTAAGGTTTAATACCTCAGGTACCTTTACTCGAGCACTTCGAAATTATTTTTTTCCTTCCAGGAGTTGGAACTCTAATGTAGTCCAGTATTCTACTAGTAGAACAATCCATTCTAAGGCAACCTTAAGAGATAAAAACTCCTACTTGCTAGCTCTCCGTGTCCACATTAGTTCCATCTGAGTTTCACTGTCATCTGAGATCCAAGTTTCAATGTCATCTGGGATTATTTTATCACTCCCTAGTATGCAAACTTTCCTTGCAGATGTTCTTAATTTTCAATTTCTCCTAATCCTTCTGAAAAGTAGTGGGACTGGACATAATGTTAATATATCACACGTCATCCCGAGGACTTTCTGCCTTAAATGATTTCACCAGAACCAGCATTCTACAGTATAGTTGGTATTTTTAAGGAGGGATGTTCCCTCTTCCGTAAACACAGACATGCAATCACTGGAGATTCAAATTCATTCCTTGGATTGATTTTTTTTTTTTTTACTAGTAACACTGATCATAGTTATTCCATTTAGGTTGCATTTTAACGTCTTGTCTACACTTCATCTGAGGGAAGAAACATGACCCTGTACCATGGCATTCTCCCGAGATATTCTAGCCAACTACTGTCTGAGGAAAAAATGGTATTACTTTGATAAAAAGTGTCCTTAAAGATTGATGCTTGCTACTCATGAACATTAACTTATACTGAAGTCCACAAATCACTTGACCAAGAACTTTTCTGTGGACTGATACAAGATTACCAAAATGAAATGGGTAAGATTTATATCCCTTTTCCTTTTTGGAAAGAACTCTAACGTTCGCCAGTTTTCTAGTGCTGCCTCGTGTCCCCCAGTTACGCTGAGTCTCCAGATACAGTAAGTGCACACATATCTATATATGTACATGCATTTTTCTCTCCTAGGATTTAGTTGACACAGACACTGCTACTGTAAGTCACACACATGTTATATCACCTGATTTGTTTGTAATTTAAAGTAACTCTTCTACCCTCCATATTTTAAAAAATTGACAGAAAAATGAGGAAGCGAAATATTAATTTTAATAAATGAATCAGTGCATGTTGCATTTCCAAAGTAATTACAATAAAACTTTTGTGGTTATCAACTTGAGCAATGATATACTTTTAGGTTTGAATATGGCTTTTTAAATGTTGAATACCATCCACATAAGCAGATGCTCAAACGTGGATGTTTAACGTGTAGCATATAAGCATGAGCATTTAAATCGCTGGTACATATTTGGCTAAATGTTTTCCACTGAGATTGTTATTGTTTAGGTGCTTAATTTTCTAGCAGTGTAGTTCTTACACTCTAATATGGTCCTTATCAGAATAATTTTAGATGATATTCTTACTTTAATATCTGTATCTGCTATCAAGACTCAAGCTACACCCTAAAATGTTCTTCTCTAAATGAGATATTTTGGAGCAGTATTCATGAAGTAAACATTACATAAAGCCAATAATTTTGTATTAATGGAAATACCAAATTATTTCCAAAATTCTAAGTAATAATTCAAATATGTGATAATTTAGGAAAGACTGCCTTAAGAGTGAATTGAGGATTTACCAAGATCTTTGAAAAATAACATTTTTATTACTCATCCAAGTACTTAGCACCTACTACCCTAAGTGTTAGGCACAGCAAAAGATACCAAGGAAGAGTGGAGAACAAGGTAGAAAAATCCTTGCCTTGATGGCACATATGTTTAGTGGGGGAAGGCAGAAAAATATGGTAGTGGCATGTATGATAAAACAGAAAAAAACAGAAATAAATGTGTTGAACAGTAGAGTGGATCAGGGAAGACCTGTTTGGATCTTGGGGCCAGGAAGTTGTTCTAAGGAACGGAAGTACCTGCCGATCTTGAAACATTGATGATCTACATGATCCCCTATGCTTTCTAATTTTACAAATTTCCCTGCTTTAGCACTTTTTAAGGTGGTAAACCATTGCTTCTCCGTGTCCATCTTGTCTGTCCCTATTCTTCAGCCAGATCTTCATTTTTATTCTTAAATTACAAGGGCAAGTATAGCACAGTAGTATTTTACCTCAAGGTTTATCTTAGGAGCTTAGAGAAATAGGAAGAGTGGCAGAAGACAGTATTCCTGTGACCAGTAATGAAAAATGAAACTTTGAAAGTTAGATTTTTTCTTTTTGAAATCAGCAACTTCTCCCAACTTCCTCCTGCTGAGCACAGAACAATACCCCCTCCCGCGCTCAGTCCAAAAGAAGTGACAGAATAGGCAGATGCTACAGGGCTTGGAGCCCTCTCCTCTCCGCGAGGGTGGGGACAGTGAGCCGAAGATGGCTACGAGCAATGAAGCAGCTGTGGAGCTCTGTGCCACTTCTTTCACCCCCCCCCACTGTAAAACACCCTTTCTCACCCGTACCAGGAACACGGTGTTGGGGTTTTGAGGCAGATTGATCCCTCCATCTCCTTAGAGGTACCTTTGAATAAATCCTTTTTCCTTCTTACCAAATATACGGCTTCGTTGATTTGGTCAGCAGACAGCAAATGAGCCTTAAAACTATGAACCTAAGTGGGTGGTAACCCTGCTACCATCATCCAGTCTGTCTCCACAGTCAGAGAAAGGGGTGCTACACAAGACCTTCATCACAGCAAAGGTGCCTGAGACATGAAAGACCAACATTAACACCAAGTCCAAGTCATCTGAAAAAGCAGAACTACACAAATAAGGCGAACTAGAGGACACGTTCCTGTGAGACCACGTGAGTACGAGTCTCCTGAGTCGGATGTCAGGGCTGGTACAGAGATGGTCCCCTGGTTTGAGTAATGCTTCTTTTTTTTACTTCATGATGATATAGAAGCAGTACACATTTAGAAGAAGCTATGCAGTAGCCACACAATTATTCTGCTTATCACTTTCCATACAGTAGTTAATAAATTACATGAGACATTCGACACTTCATTATAAAGTAGACTTTGTCTTAGATGCTTTACCCCAACTGCGGGCTACTGGAGTGATCTTCACAAGTTGAAGGTAGACTATGCTGCGGTGCTCAGGAGACTGGCTGATTAAATCCATTTCTGAGTTGCAGATTGTCAACTTACTGTGCACTTATTAGGACACAGTCCGTCATAAGTCTAAAAACATCTACATTTCCAAGTTATTATTCAGACAAATGCTGCAGTTTTTCGGGAGAACCCTGTTCTGGAAGAAACCTTGCTAGAGCCTGAGCATACAGAATCCAAAACAGTGAACGCTATCATCCAAGTCATCACACTCAAGCAAGTGTCCACAGACACGTGCACTGAGCTGACCGAGGAAGCGAGCGATTCTTTTTCTCTCTGGGAAGGCTCAGTGATTAATACGTAGACAGAAACTAGTATGGTAGAAAAATAGTAACCTACAGGAAGACCCATAACAAATTCTCTTGTGCTCACATGAGGTTAAAAGGCGTCCTAACTGGCCAGGGCCAGGCTGAACAGATCACCCAAAAAGAGACAGAACGGGGGTGTGACCTGAGTCGATCCTCACAGTCTGGCCGCTGAACATGAGGAAAAGAAGTTGGTGTAAAGACTTCCATGCTTACACTTCAAGGGAACAAAATGCCTCAATTGTTCCCACAAGTGCCAGAAGAAAAGATGACTTGAAATGCCGTCTGCCACCTCAAGGAAATGAAACCAAACGAAGCAACCCCAAAGTCAAAGCAGCACTAGGCCAAAAGAGCAAAATCCTATAATGTTGAAATACGACTGCAAATCTGCTGTTTGTATTGTATTTTGTACTTGCTTATGACCTTGCAAAGCTTTTAAAGATGTCTTATCATCTCAACTGCTTTGAGGGAAACAGGCTGCTGTCCACCCTTGGCTCAGAAGGCCAAACCTGGGAGAGGATACGGAGATCAACACCAGGGAAAGCCTCCCCGGGAAGCAGCGTCCAGCGAGGGTAGGGATTGCGAAGCGTAGGCTGTGTGCCAAGAAGTCTCCCAAAACCCCACTCTAGCCTTCCCCAAGAGCATCCTTATAGAGAGAGGATTAAACCTTGGTCTCTCGGCCCTGCTTCTCCAAGGTAAACATGGAAAAGTGGAGAGAGCTGGATCTAAGAAGCCTCCTCCCTCAAAATCCTTCACCTACATGCCCAGCAGGCACATTAGCAGTGTAAAACACAGATTCCAGCATGGAAACACGTGCTCCTCGCCCTCCACAGAGAGGGACACAGGGACTTCTACATTTACTCAGTCACCGATTCCTCTATGCCCTGTGCTTTATGCCACGATCAGAGACAGGTGGACCGGCCTGGTGGTGGCAAACCTGTAGCACTTGCCGCAGTGGGCTGCTTGCTGTCACTGAGAGCTCTAAAAGGTTCACCCTCACTGGCAGGCAGAGGTCAAGTCCTCCAGGGAGCTCGATGCCCACTACCTGCAGGAGGAGAGGGCCCTGCAGCTCCAGACTTCTTCAGGCCCCAGATGTGCAGAACTACACCAGGCCTGCCCGTGCATGACAGCAGACACTCCGGGCCAGGCAGGAAATGCCCCGTCACCCATGATGCCATTGATGGATTTGGGAAAGTTTTCTTCAGCCACTGAAGCCTGAGTATAGACATTTAAATGAAAAATGCAGTAAATATAAAGGGGAAATAAGAGCAATTGTGCAGAAAAACTGAAAGGAAAGGAAGATTGAGAATGATGAGAGATGATGTGACATAAAATAAAATGTATTGGACTTGGTAGGAAAATCTTGTTTAGTTCACACTTACTATACACTCTATACATTGTACAGGCTTATTTTATATCCATCTACACATTGAGGCTTCATAATGACGCTCTTTATTCACATTTCTATTTCTGAGTATTCACATTTCATCACTTATTATATTAAAAGATAGGTAAACAAAATTAGAGGACTCATTCCAGGATACCCATGGATACCAAAATGCTCCAGTACTAAAGTCCCTTGTACCAAATGGCACAGTATTCACAATAACAGATGCACATCTCTCTGTACACTTCAAAACATCTCTAGATTACTTTTGATACCTAATATAATGTACATTCTATGTAAATAGTTACACTGTATTCTTTAGGGAATGATGAAGGGAAACCTCTGCACATGATCTACTGGGTACAGATTCATCTGTTACAAACATCTTTGATCTGTGGTCTGTTGAACTCAAGCATGTGGAACCCGTAGGTCTGGAGAGTCACTGTAAACTGTGGATAATCACTTTGTGTATGCGTGATCTATTCCAAGCTTATCTGAAGGCTGGAAAACTACTGACACAGGAGCACTGGTGTGATCTCAAAAGAAGGAGCTAGTTAATGTACAGTGTTCAATAGCTCTCCTTCTCTCTCCCAACACACACACACACACACACACACACACACACACACACAGAGGCGTGAGCACAGGCACACTGTACATTCCCCCACACAACATGCTGGTCACTAATCTTGGAAATGAGGTCCAACTTTCTCACACACAATGTGCAGAGGCCACCACTGGCAGAGAAGCACTTGGCTATAAGCCAGGCACCCTGTCCCCCAACCATCACAGATCCTGACACGATTCCCATTTGCTCGTCCCTTTTCTTTTTTCACATTTCCCTCTAGGTAACATGATTTCTCAGAACTGAGCTGGAGGGACATACGTGTTATCAAAGCAGAACATAAGACACAGTCTTTCCCATAGCATACCAAAAAATTACTCAGTTCTGACAATTTCCTAAAGATATTCCAAATTTGTCTAAGTATAGCACTATCTAAGCAAAGGAAATGCAATTGTTCTCCCACCCTTCCCCGGGGAGCAATCTTCAGTGCTAGGGAAACTCACGTAATGACTCCCTTCGGGCAGGGCGAAGGTTATGTACTCCCCAAGGGAAGTCTAGGTAACTTTCTAACTTTCTACCTTCTCCCTGGCACCCTTCACTTCTGGAATTAAATAACCAGTTGAAATTCATATTGGCCGGAATGTTCAGAGATCTGCAAATAGACTTTTCTCCCACTTTCTTTAGCTTAACAAGTGGATTCTAAATGCTAGCACGCATGAAGATCACTGTACAAATTTATGTATGCAAAATTGTATGCCGTTCTTCATGGTTGATTTAAAAAATTTTTAAAGGTAATTTTGGTTCTAATTATTTTAATTAGCCTGTATCTCAAACCTAACTTCAATGTTCCCACTGATAATACTCATGGGTGTGGTCAACCAGACTACAACACTGTATGCAGAATAAAGATATATCCACCCAGCAGAATAAGAATTATTTTTGACTGACCATGTGGGTCCTGTATTTCATGGAAATAATGTAGTATTTGAACTAATCAGAAGGTTTTAAATGAGCCAATTTGGAGATATTGTTGGGTTGTTCAAATTTTGAAAATTATGACATAAAATGCAAAGAAATGTAATCACACAAGTTTCTACAGGGAAAAAGAGTTCATTTTTTTACTCTGCAGCTCAAATCAGTGTCTACATGACATTTATGTATCTTTAAGCTCTAAATCAGTGCTGCACAGCGGGGGCGAGGCGAGAGGCTATCAGACTCACCCAGGAAGCCTGTTCAAACTGCACCAGTCCTCCTCGACCCGCACTCCCTCCTCCCTGTGAGATCCTGCCTAAGATTTGTCTCTGAACTTGAGGGACACCATCTGTTCACTTACAAACAAGCATTTTTATCTCCAAAAGGGCAGGTTTCTGCACATGAGCCTCTCACATGCATGGCAGGGGGAGGGGAAACCCTGAAACATACACCGGTGACATAATCTTTCAACCCAATGCTGACATGTTAAAACATGGATATGTCTATAACATTTTCTGAGCGATATAGTCAGTTGGTGAGCCTCTTGTACTAACGAGACGAAAATTGCCACTTTAAATACTCGTATAGGTCAGAAATCTTCATTCTTGTAATTTTGGGTTTGTTTGGGTTTTTTTGTTTTGTTTTTTGGCAAATTTAGGCTTCAATCTAGGAGATTTTCATAAACACAGGCTTTTGTAGAATTCAGTAAAAAAGACTCAGCCCCAATCAACTACTACTATTAGAAGAAGTGTGGCGGGTGACGTCAGCATGATCGTAAGGAACCTAGAGACATCATCTCACACACAGTGGCCATCACACCACGCCCGTGACCGCTGTGTGGCCTGGGCCCTGAGCGTGTGTCTGCCCTCCAAGGGGCAGTGTGAGGGTTTGCAGGCATCGTTCTGCATTCCACAGAGCTGACCTCAGAGGCTTTCTTCACTTCAAGTGTTATCTTGGGCTTGAGAACATAAGGTGCAAACATAAACACACATGCTGCTTACATTTTATGTTATAATCACATAATCGAATCATTTTATTCAAGCATACTTTTGCCAGTTTATCCAGAATACAGAATATGCTGAGTTTTTTAAACTAAATATTCATAAATTACTCTCAATTTTTGAAAGCTAAATGTATCTGTATGAGTGGATGTAACACATTAAATCATTAATGGGACTAAAATATGAAAATATTATGATGCTATTTTATATAATAAGCATCTATATCTGTAAGAGATTTCTGAACTATAGTTAGTTACTGAACTTCAATAATATTTGTATTTTTAAACAGCTAATGCTTACTGACGTCTATTTTATCCCAAGCATGATTATCCATGCTTTGTGTGAACTGACTCTGTCCATATAACGACACTAGAGCTGCTTCTCTACAGGAGGGATCCCCACTGTTCTCGCTCGCAGACAAGGAGCACGCACACAAGAACAGCTTAGGAGTTTGCTAGGCCCACAGAGTAAGAGGCAGATCAGGAACCGGCACTTTGGCTTCAGAGCTGGTCTTCGGACAACAGTCGGCTCCCTCCGTGCTCTGTGGCTTGAACTCGTGCTGAGTCTTCCCAGCTCACGGAAGGCGATTCTGACCCGGGTGTGTGGCTTCTGCCGAGGAGAGGGGACGGATACCATGGAAGTTATCCTACCTGAGTGTCTTTCTTCATGAATAACATTCTGTGTCTCTCTGTGATGCAAAATTGCCCGCAGAGATTCAGAATGCAAACAGCTTCTATTTGTAATGTGTTTTCCGCGGAGGGCCATCGCAAAGTTCACGTGAGGTGATGCAGCCATCCCCTCTTCCTCACCCGCGCAGTGTCCCGTAACTTAGCTGGACGTTTCCACGTTCCCTCTCTTCTAAATTCACCCCTGCAGAGCTGGGGAAGCAACCTGACTTCTTCTCGCCGTGCTTTTCACAGCACCTGGAGACACAGTGGTCCTGGAGTTTAGGGGATTTTTGCTTTTCCATATTATGGCCTCTAGATCAGCAAGCCGTTGCCTTGGCCTTGACTGGAAATGCTATCTTTTCTATACCATGGAAACGAATGTTTACCCCGTTATTAGGCTACAGACAGAAATTCTGTCTCGGCATCGGGCGATGAAACACGAATTCTCTCCCTCATCTTCGCTCTAACCATAGAAGAGTTCGTTCCTTGGACCTTTTCCCTCTTCCCCGGCTGGATGAGTGTTTCAAAATTAAGAGGAGGACTTTTCATACAAACGCAAAAGGGAAGCCGCCTTAATGTCATCCACTTACTATGTGTAGATCAATGTGATACCTTTTGTTGACTTCAAAGCCTCTAAGACTCAGGTTCAAATCACGAATACCATATAAATGAGTAGAAGGAAATTATCACACCACAGAGATAGCAATAAAAAGTCATATAAAGTCATGTAGACATCAAAGGAGGTTTGAGCACTTGCAGTTGTGGGGCTTAAGGAAAGTTGTAATGTGGGCTAACATTTGAGCTGGGTTTTGAAGAATGGTTGGCCTACTTATGAAAAAAGAAATTGCAGGTAAAGTAACACTCATGAGCAGAGACGAAAAGATTCAAAGCTGTCAATTTTTCAGGTAACTGCTACCAACAGAAAGCTCAAGTCCTGGAAGAAGGGGAGGTGTCCAGGCCAAGGACAGGGAGACAAAAGTGAGGCTCCAGTACAAGTCCCTACACCCAACACCCCTTCATAAATAACTCATTTCACTTACTCTTGGGAGAGTTTAGCTTCTTCAGATCTTCTAATGGATTATGTTCAAATTATTTAGACATCACTCCCATAATCATAAATGCACTCAACAGATATTCCTAAAGTATAACCAGCGTAATTTTTAGTACTTGGTTGGTCAATAAAGTAGAGCATAAACTCTTATGTACAAATGGTTCCCTTAGGTTTTTCAAAAGAAACACATCAGCAAAGAAAAGTGAATAGACAGTCAAGTTCTGTCTTTGACCTCACTAATGACAGAAATGCAAGGCGAAATTTGCCTTTGAGAATAACAATGATCGAGAGATTTTTCTGGTCTCTAACAAGAAATAAAATTGCAAAGGGCAACAAAAAATAACACTGATTAAATTCAAATGCACATAAATTTATTATATCATTTACTCATTTATTTATTTATTCATTATGCAACCACTCTTAGGGTCTTCTAAGACTTAGACACTGGGTAAGTGAGGCTGCTAATTCAAATATGAGTATAATGTAGAGCAGTTTGGCCTGAGAAAGGCCCAGTCTAGAGTGGGAACAGGCAAACTAGAAAGCAAATAATGGCAAATTCATCACTCTGGACTTGTAACATCTTCCTTAACCTTAGTGTTTGGTCACCCTGAATCCTGCTCAGTGATGCCAGGCCGGCCTCGGCCGGCAGGGCCCTCCAGTGGACCGTGTTGCTGACCCCTGGACCATGGCTTCCTAACTGTATAATTTCACCTCTTTCCTTTTTGACTTTTGTTGCACACAATTCTGTTTAAAACTGCTTTAGAAAATCCTCACTTGGATTGTTTTACTTCTTTCTTTTTCTGTATTTTTCATTTGTTTTCTTAATCTTATAAGAAAAAAATTACATTTTCCCCTTTTTTGTTCCTTTTATTGCAATCTGTTAACCCACTACAAATGAAGAAACAGCCATGCTCCATGTAACACTATCCCCAGCACCTTCGTTAAAGAAAATGAAAGTTTCATATTTCCAAATGAAATTAGATAAGAAACAAAAGAATGGCTTCGTTGTTGAGAGTTGATAAAGATGTCATGAAATGAACTTGAAAATCTCCATAAAGTCATACATTTTCTTTTTTACGTATACCATAAACACAAATATAAAAGGTTTAGTCTTTTGTTTGATAATCATAAGTTGTGTTTTAATTGGATTATATATGCTGTAATAGCATTGTTTTCCATATAATGACACTTGATTAGCCAGATTGTGCAGGCTGAATTCCAGACCATAATTTATGGCATATTTCTGTAAGGTGAAGCAGAATGCATTTCCTACAATGAACTTATAAATAAATTTTGGAAATAATTAAAAGTAAAATATTTCTAACATATGTAACCGACAAGCTATATACTATAAAAGTTTCTCATAAATTAAATGTTTTGTTTATTTTAAGTATCCTTATTGGTTACCTTTCTGGGCCAGGCACAGTGTTAAGAACTATGAAAAAGAAATAACATGATTATATATGTTGCAGAGCCATTACAATATTGCTTGAATAAACTATTTCAAATCCCAGGGAAACAAGTAGTCCTAAGAAATTGATATGTCCCTCTCACCCTTTAAATCTTATTTTTAATTCTTTAATGCCCATGATTAAGTCGAGAGCAGTTTACTGTTACAAGTAGCTCTTCAGGGTTACCTAGCTTATTTTTAATTATATCATGAATATTTAACAATACAAGGTTTTCATCCTGTGTTCTAGAGGCAGTAACCACCACCCCAATTGTAAATCTTGTATCTATCTCCACTTGTTTTCTGGTTACAATGACTTACATTTAGAGTCTTACTGATTCTAATAATTATCATGATTGAATAACCCCTAAATGGATACTCTGCAATTTTTCTGCCCACATTAATCCATCTTGCACTTTTCCAGGACATAGTTATGATATCACCTCATTGCCCAAATGTGTTTGGTAGCTTTGTAATGTATGTAACATGTAGGACAGACCAAAAAGCAAACCACAAAGTGTCACAAAATACCTCATGGCACATGCCTGCATCTAGGTGCACTCAAGCTCAGATCCCAGTCTAGTCCAAGCAAGTTACTTAACTGCTCTAGCACCGATTGCCTCACGCAGAAAATAAAGATGCTAATGATCCCACTTCCTATGTAGTATCAGTGTGTATTGAGTATATGTGTATATATAAATGCAACACACACATATAACAAGGTGTTTGTCTCATGAATTTTCAAAATGTTGCTATAATTTTAAAATTACAATCAGTTGTAGCATAAGTATAGTGTCTCTAGGGTCCACACAAATGCAGTATTTGTCTTGCATGCTCACTCATTCTTCTTTCCCTTCCTTTGCTCCCTATTTCTATAGGCTGGAACGCCCTGCTCTCAAACTCAGCAAAAACAAAGTCTATTTATCCTCCAAGGCCCAGGTCTAATGTTCTGTCATTTAAGATTCTAATAATCCTTCCATCTGAATTACTTCCAATGACTCTCTCCTCCCACCTCCCCCAGGAATCTATTCACACCTCTCTGGCTGAACTTCTCAGTCACCCCTGTTAGCTCCATAGCCTGCCTTATTTTACGCCAGTTTCTTAGCACTCCAGGGGTGATTACCATCTGATCTTGAATGGAGTCTGAGGGTATGCTTCTCACACCAAGTGTATCAGGCACTTGCTGCAACAAAGCTGCATTTAAAAAAGCAGCCCAGAATTCAGTAGCTGCATGTAACAAGCATTTCTTTTCTTGCTTATACGTCACTGGGTTTGATACAACTAGATTAAATTGGCCTATACTTGGGTTCTGGCCTTGAGACAGCAGATACAAGGCTTCAGAGTCCAGGCTTCATGTCCTTCTGTATACATCTCTTATGCACCTGGAACTCCTGAGGAATGTCCTGAAGTCTCCTGACCATGGCAGGAGCATGTGGGCACACTGTAGCAACTGCCTCCATTCACTGGCAAAAAGCAAGCATCATGGGTAGGCCACCACCAGTGAGGCAGGAAAGTCCAGCCCACTGATGGTGCAATGGAGGAAACCATAGAGGCAAAGGGCAAAGAGTGTGGATGAGTAATGATAAGAATAAGGCAGGAGTAGAGCAGCAGTATAATGTAACTTATACTACCATGTTCATCTTAGAAGTCCTTCTGCAGGACAGAATTTTCTTATAATTGACTTTGTGAAAAAAAGGGTTTTGACAATGAGGACCCACTGAATGGGTTGATAGGGCAGTAAAGTGACAGGTTTTACATTTGAGAAGGTCATCCTGGGATTTGCAAAGAGTGCAGATTAGAGTGAGATGAAGACCGCTACAAAGGAAGTCATTACAGGACCACTTGCAGCCTGCAGATAGAATGTGGGACTGTGGGACTGTGGATAGTCCAGAGGCCTACAGACCTGTGAGCAGTAAAATTGGATGGATAGCTGTTGTAGGCAAAGGAGAGGGCGATACGGAGAACTGTTCCAAAGTTGACACTAGGGTGGTATCGTTCACATAGAGAAAGCCACAGTCACTGATACTACTCCTCAGATGATCACACAGATTGAGGACAATGACCAATGGAGAATATATCTCGTCATAATAGGGTCTTAAGTAGAGACGTACCACAGAGCACTTTCACACACATTTTGGCTTCACATCAACTTCATGTTCAGACTGTTATCATTTCTTGTAAAACAGATACTGAAGAGCAAAGAAGTCACAGGGATTTCTGAGTAAATAAATAAGTTACATAAATGGAGACTTCCCACATTCCCTTAAGTATCTTATTTCTTTAATCCGTAAATTGAGAAAATGAACTATGGTCCAATTTAGCAAACACATTTAGAGTAAAATGTGGTATTCAAAAAGCTCCAGGGAGCAATAATTACAGTATCTACCCCGAAAATATTCTAAGTTTCATATTCTATTTTTTCATAGTTTTTGTTGAGATCTTTGTTTCTCCTTATGCCAATTACAGCATGCTGCACAAATGCAGAAATCAGACTGGCTTGCATTTAGCTCTTCCCTTGTTTTTTTCTATTCTGTGTTCTTTTTTCATTCCTTCCTTACATCCTTACTTCTTTTCTTTCTTCCTTTCCAGGCTTTACACTCATCTGTCCTTTTTCTCTGCTTCTTTTTTCATAAATATCATCTCTACACTCTAACCATAACCCCATAAAACTCTACCTCAATGCTACACACTTTCCAAAAGTTGGATAAGTACACTTAAGTGGACAAAATAATTGTATCATCTTATTGATTTGGTAGAAAACACACCCATTCCCTTTATTCAACCAGTGATTGAGCTCCTATCCATCAACACGCAATTTCCCTAATATACCCTTAATGTTCTTAGTGTCTTCTGTGCCTCTGCTCCTTCTCTCCAGCACTCATGTCCGACCAGCCTACGATGCAGTCAGTATGGGCAATACTTTCATCCTCCTCCACTTCCAACAGGCCTCAGGCGCCCACTTGTCAAACTAGAGAGAAAATGGCCACTGCTTTGACTTCAGGCATCCAGAAAAGATGTCTGGAAGGCGCCTAAGCCGCTCCTCCCACAGACCTGCTCCTTTTTCTTCCTGAATGGAAAGCAGACATGATACATGGAGGTGGAAATGCATCGGCAACTGTGAGAGTGACCACCACCCATCACGGGAAATGGATCCAAGCCAAGATAAAAGTATAACCGAGCTATGAAGTGGCCCTTGACTACTGACTCCCAGGTTTCTTACTGTTAGAGCTAAAAATACTCATTATAGAAAAAGAGTATTATCAATTCAATTGTTTGAGTTTCACTTTTAGATGGTCTCCTTCCCAGACTTCCTTGTTCAACATTTCCTCACGTCCTTACGCTGCTGCTTTTTGTTTTTATTTAGAATTCTTTTGTTCATCCTTCAATATTGTCAGTTGGATGCTAATCCTTTCCTGCATAGAACTATCATCCATGAGAATTCTTTGTCAGAGATTCCAGAATGGAGCCTTAATATAGTAGGGGCAAAGCGAAAGTTTTCTAACTGAACTGAATTGGACTCAATTCTGCCAGTCAATTAATGGAAAAAGCAATTTTCAAGGGGCTGGCTGTGCTTTGGCAATGCCCCTTCTTAACAGATGGTCTTTGTTTGCTAGTTATGTGTTGTAGCACCAAATTAAGTCTTGGGAATTGGGTCCCACACACCACAGAATACAGATCTGTGGTTTCACCTGCTCTACCCTCATTCTCTTGAGAGCTCTTCTTTTGTATTGGTCTTCCTTCATCCACTGTATATTGATTCCTACTGGGGCCCCCTCCCCCCCTTTCAATCCAAGTTTTCAGTTGCCAAAATTTAGCACAGGACCCAGGCCTTGCATTCCATATATTCCAACCATGCATCCATAGTGATTGCCTCGGTCATGCAGATATGACCCAAGACAGGCCAAGGACATAGTTCTGGGTCTGTCTTGGCCAGGTGAGAATGACAGAGATGTCTGTGCTGAGATTAATAATGGCAAAGACAATGTAACCCTCCGCTGGGAATCTCAACACTGAAATCACAAGTCTATGAATGAAGCCAAAGCTAAGGAGAGCATAATCAACGCTTTGATAGTGGAAGCAAGGATCACCTCCGGTAAGAGGCATTTAGGTTCATGGGTCCAGAACATGATCCTTGGAATCAGACTGACATAAAGAAATAAATACTGATTTTGACCTTGGGTAGTTTCTTAGCCACAGTGCTTTCATGGATGGAGTAATCCCATTACCACGGAAGTGGGCTTGTTATTGTACAAGAGGGCACCTTAGAAAAGGACCACAGGTCAGTCCTTTTTCTCTCTCTAATCCCGTGCCTACCCCTCCAGCAATGGATAGCACAGCAAGAGGGTGCTCCCAAGTTGCCACCCTTGATCTGGGACTTCTCGACCTCCAGTACAGTGAGGAAACAAAGTCTAGTTGCTTATAAATCACCTGGCCTAAGGTAATGGCCTTACAAATGGACTAAGGCAATAATGGTACTTCACTTTCATTCTGTGAGAATTAAATATGATAGCACACAAAAGGGCTTAGAACACTACCTGACGCATACCGACTGTTCAATCCATGTTAGTTAATCTTTACACAGATATTTATTATTTCTTTATACAGATATAAAAATAGCTTTACACAGATATTTTTATCCATGGCCTTGGAATTACACGCAGTAACAAATTCTCTTTTTTCTTAACCTGGTTTGAATTGGTCTTCTTTCACTTGCAACTAGAGTCTTGTCTGACATAATTAATAAAAAGCAGAAAACATCAGGGTGTGCAGGTCTATGACGGGCCAGATCTCTTTTCCTGCCCCAACACGGAGAAGAATGATTGAGTCAATTGCATCTACACCATCTAGCTCCCCTGACTGGACGTCTATCAGTAATTTTATCAGAGGTCTCTGGGTCCCCAACTCCTGGTTAGGAAAGTTTTCCTCATCAGCATCCTGTTTGTCCACTAAAATCATCCCTTTTCTATCCTAGTAGTTCATAGTATCTCTCCAATGAAGAGTTATTTTTAATATTCACAAAAATAGAAAGTATAAAGAACCAAACATAAGGACAGAGACGGAAGTGAAGAAAATATTTCTGTAAATAAAATATATGTTCAATTTCTTTTTATTTAAGCCTTAAGCTGGAAACTTTTTCCATAACTGTTTAGAGTAAATACTATTATTACTAAGCAGCCTACATGCTAAACAGCATACTTGTCGAGGTGTAGATTTCTGGAGGGATATACAGGGGATTTGCATGCTTAATTCCCATTAGCACCTGTCACTGGGATTTATTATCCCAGAGTTAATTCTCCACTCTCTGCAGCCAAGAAAAAGGAAGCCCTTGTATATAGATTTAAATGAAGCTTTTCATTTTTCAAAATGAAATTAATTTTATGTCTGTTCCTTAAACACCTGCAATATTCCAACCCTAAAAATTCATACTTAGATAAATTTTTGGTGAAAATCTGTCCAAATTTGTTTTTATTCAACAACTAGAAGAGCCTACTCAGAATTTGAAAATGTACTGGTGGGAGGCGGTAATGATCTGGTAGTTAGATCAGTTTTAGAATCCATCAGCTCTTGTACACCTACTCAATATTGATAAATGTTATTGACCTTCTATAATGTGCTAAGCTACATTCTGGATTTGGGTACAGAGTGCGGAACATACTGAAAACAATCACGCCTCTTGAGAAGCACACAGTCTGTTGTAGAACATAAACATATACGTGTAAATGGACATATGTGGACACAGAAAACAGGGCACTGCCGCATGGAAAAACCAACGCAGGTGACTGCGATGGAGGGGTTTGCTCGTCTCTGTTTTAGGTAAATTCATCAGAGAAGGTCTCCCCAGGCGGTGATATTCCAGCCCAGATTTGAGTAGTGTTCACAGAAAAAAAAAAATGACAGTAAACAAAAACTAGGCAGAATGCTGACACACAGCAAGCTCTGTCTGCAGCTGCAGATAGCAGGGAGCTCTTCTGCTGGTGCGGCTGACCTGCTAGCCCAGCTCTCCCAGCCCTCCTCTGGAACTGTCAGTCTCTCCGCCGCCCACATGCCCTCCACAGACCCTTCCTCAAGCCATTCTCCTGCCCTCTTTAGGCTGAATTTCAGTACTGAACTACTTTTTCCTTCCTAGACTCTTAACCACTTTTTCAAGGAATTAGTTGCATGCAGTAATCGCTTTGGAGCACCTCGATGCCCCAAAGCAGAGAATATGCTCATTTCAACCTTCTTTAACTATCCTAGACTTGGAGGATTCTGCCCTAGGGAGCCTGTTTGGCAAGCAAACAAGCGCTACTAATGGAATATCAGCTCTACATCAGGTTCTGTCTTAGGAGCTGGGGACAAAACCCTGAACAAGACAAACAATGGGCTTTAAGAGTGCTAATTGTAGTTAAGAAAGGCAGGTAGTAACATTGTAGGTGAATAAGTTGATAAGTTTCAATACTGTTAATATAAAAGTATGCACGGGGGGTTCTTTTATACTACTTCAGCCCTCACCCTTGGGAAAGTGGTTAAGAAAAACACGAAATATCAACATGTTCCCTTTTGGTGAAGTAATACTCAAAATAATTGAGGGGATATGAGTGGCCTAGCTGTACCATCCAACATGGTAGCCACTGCCCACACGTTGCTAAATTTAAATGAATTAAATAAAAAGTCCCAATGCACGCTGGCCACCCTGCAATTGGTCAACAGCCATGTGTGTCTAATGACTCCTTTTTCAGACAGCAGAGACACCAACATGTTCCTCCTCACTGCAGAAAATTCTGCTGGCCCAGACTAGTTCAGACAGCCCGAGGCTGATGCAAATCTTCTATCCATGGTAAGAGCAGTTAATAATAATTGCATGTGCCAGGCATTTTACATCTAGTTAACTCATGTTATTGTCACATAACCCTGTGAGAGAATTACTGCTAATAGACCCATTTTACAGATTGGGAAGCAGACTGCTCGCTGTATTGTCCCGCATCCTTCAGGTAGTAAAGCAGTAATGATCCGTACCCAGTCTGGTACCAGAGTCTACCCTCGTACCAAAGTACCAGGTTTCCGTAGAGGTGAAACTAAAGACATGTCAGTGAACGTGCCGCACAAAGCCCCCACAGCAGTAAGAAGTCCTTAGTTTTGTTGATGTCTTTGGCAGATAGGACTTCTTCAGGTCCAAAGACTCATGGAAGGCAGTGCTCAGAGCTTAGAGGCTGAGATGGTTCTGGGGAGGCAGCACTGAGCCACGCGAAGTCCGCCCGACCCACCCAGGATAAGAGTGCCACACAGTCCAAATCAGACCCTCACGTTTCCTGTGGATGCCTACATACCGCCCGCTCGGCACCCAAAACCGAACATCCCCATGTGCAGTCCTGACGAGTTTGCACCGTGCGAATTCGGGAAAGCATTTTCTTCCTTCCAGAACGCGGGCCCCCACTGTGCTTGGATTCAACGCGCTCACTCGCCCTCGCTCCGACCCGGCCTCGTTTCGTCCACCCGCTCGCCCTCGCCAAGGCCCGGCCGAGCTTCCGCATCCCGGCGGCTCCGCTCCTCCGCGCGCCCGCCCTCAGCAGCAGGCTCCCCCGCCGGGCTCCGTCCCGCGTCCCGCCGCCGCCGCCGGGAAGCTCCGCGGCCGCTCGCTCGCCGCCCTCCGGCGCCGGCCTCGCCGGGCGGGACGCAGCCCGAGCTCTTCGCTCCTCTTCCCCCGCCGCGGGGAGCGCAGCGCACTGCCGGAGCCTCGCGCCCGGCCCCACCCGCCGCCAGACCCGGAGTCCCGGCGCGGTCCGGTCCGGGGAAGTCCGGCTCGGCCTGGCGGAGGCGCGGGCGCCGCGGGCCGCGCTCCGGACACGCCCCCCAGCGGCCCGGCCCGCCCGGGCCCTCGTCGCGGTGCCCGCCCCCGCGGCGCGTCCCCTCCGCCGCGCGC
The DNA here is from genome assembly GCA_004026905.1 of Hystrix cristata. NCBI lineage: Eukaryota > Metazoa > Chordata > Mammalia > Rodentia > Hystricidae > Hystrix > Hystrix cristata. Next base: position 51,698 of record PVJO010009469.1, read on the forward strand.
GCACGAGGCGGGGCGCCGGCCCCCCGGACCGACCCGGCCCCCCGGACCGACCCGCCCGCCCGCCTCGGGCCGCGCCTCGTGCCCTCCCGGGGGCGGCGCTGCGCCGCCCGACAGCGACCCCGCCCGGGCGCGCGGGCCTCGGCGGGACCCGGCGCAGTCCACGCGCGCGCCGCGGCTGCTCGGGCTGCGCCTCCGCGGCTCCCCGAGTGGGGGCAGAGCGGGGCTCGCGGGCGGCGCCAGGCAGCGGGCGGGCGGGCGCGGGGGCCTTCGAACTCCTCCTCGCGGCTCCTCCCCGCCGGCCGCCCGGAGAAAGTGGAGTGTGGCGCTCGCGCGTCCTGCTCCTCCGACGCTCCGCGGCGCGCGGACCCGGCGGGCGCTCTCCCCGTGCGCTCTCCCCGTGCGGCCCCGCGCACCTCTCGAGGATGAGGGCAGGGCTGCGGGCGACGGCGGCCCGCTGCGGACTGGGACTGGGCTACGCGCTGCAGACGCTCGTGCTACCTGCCCTGGCCCTGCTCAGCGCCAGCGGCACCGGCTCGGCCGCCCAAGGTAAGGACCGTCCGCCGGCCCGCCGCCGCCTTCACTTCCCTCCGGCCTGCTCGCTTGCAGCTCGCCTCGGTCTGCCTGGCCGCTCTCCACGGGAGCCACTTTAAATTCCACTTTGCCAACTAGTAAAGCAGCTGCGATTGTGGTGATTTTTAATCTGTCCTTCGAGCTGGGCCGGGAGGGACCGGGGCGCACGGGGTGTGGACGCGCAGCCGTCCCCCTGCACGGGGAGCCTGGGTGTCTTTTGCACTTTCAGATCCGCACGCGCGCGTTGTTGCACACCGTGCACCTGGAGGCTTGGAGAGACTGCGGCGCGCTGTCAGTGCGCTCGGCTCCCCGCGCTGTGCCGCGGCTGGGGCTGCAAGATCCTCCTTCAGTCTCGGCTAAAGCGGGGCGTCCTTTGCCGCGGAGGAGCCACCGGCGCCCGTGCCCGGCTGCTCCTGGTGCGCGGGGCGCGGTGGAGACCTTCGGCCGCTGCACCCGCGTCCCCAGCCGGGCAGGCCTGGTGTGCCCGCCTCTGCGCCCTCCCTCCCACCGGGCGACCGAGAAACTTAAAAGCCCAGAGCTCCGGGGAACCGGCTGGTTGTTCGAACCAAACCTGCAACTTCCCAGGGTAGCCAACCAGTTTGTAACTCGGAGATTTTAATTTAACGCATACGAGCTTTAAAATAAGGGTCGGGGCCCTGGGCAAACCCGGGTTGGGAGGAAATCTGCGGGAGTTGGAGGTGGGTAAGGGCAGAGACCAGGCACGGGGGCTGATCGCAGACCTCCTTCTTGTCCTGGAGTTGGAAGTGGTAGCGGCAACTCCCAGCCCTCCGAGCTAGGAAGGGAAGGGGGCGCAAGGTTACCCGCTCAGGGCCGCTCCTATCCTGGCCAAGCCCAGCGCGCACCTGGGTCTTTCCGGTTCGCTGGTGATCGCTGGCTCGCGGAGGCAGAGCCTCTTTTCCTGGGTGGTGGTGGGTGTATTGGAAAGATGCTAATGCAGCTTGGAGAGGCAGTTCAGGGATCTCCCCTACACACACACACACACACACACACACTCGTTACACTTTCCGCATTTGGAGAGCTGGGGCAGGAGGCGGTAGTCCCAACTCCCTGGCGATGCTGGAGGCTGGCGGTCCAGACTGCATTTGTCTCCGGGAGACGCTGGGGGCCAGAGGGGACCGCATGGAGGTGGGGGAGCTGGGAGCCAGGCGAGTGTGGTCGGGGTGGGAGGTAAGTGATTAGCGAGGCTTTGTCAATTAGCGATAGCTACTTCGGGAGTAAATTTTCCTGCTGCCCTGCTAAGTGGCCAAGCTCATAAATCCTTCCTTCCTTTCAGCCAGATGCCTCCCATCCCCGAGGTTCTGCTCTGGTTTCTTACGAACACCTCCAGAGCTCATCTGTCGGTCCATTTTACAAAGCAGTCTCCGCTGGGAACCGTACGATCTTGTAGATTTCTTGGAATTGGGAAGCAGTTGAGGCGCAAGGCTGTAGCCAGGGATGCTTAGAGGAGAGCGTTTGGGAGCGTAGGTGAGCAACCTGAGGAACAGCCCTGGATCACCGGCTCCCGGTGGAATTGGCCTGTTATTGGGCACACAAAGGACTGCGCCCAGGAGGGGGTGGCACTGGCCACACTGAGAACGGTTTGGGAAAGAGGGGAGTTAAAGTCCCCGAAGATGCCATAAGGAGGTGGGGTCCCTGCTGAGAGCTTACAACAGCCAAATTAAAGACTGGCTAGAAAAAGGATCAATAAAGATAATCAAACTGGAGATTGTAAGTGGATTAATATTGAAAGAAAGGAAAAGAGATTAAAGGAAGAGACACTCAGGAAAGAGAGACTAAGCATTTGCCTCTTGCACTTTTTCTTCTTGTAAACCAAGCAAGTCAAAGATTGGGTTAGAAATAGAAAAAGATGTGTTCTGTTGGGCGTGTGCATTTCACTAAAGTGCATCTCCACTTAGTTCTTCTAGTGCTTAAGAACTAAGCACTAGAAGTCGTGTTGCTCTTTGAAATGCACTACTGCACCACTTTTATCTTTGTTTTCTTCCATGGTCCAGGACGCCAGCTCTTCCTGTGGCATCTGTTGGGTATCAGGAGGTGTAAAGCTCCCCTCTACTATCAGCTGCTGTCCTCCCTGTTATCCTCCCCTGGCCTGCTCACCACTGAGGCTCTTAACACTTGCCTCTCAGAACCACACGTGGTGATGGCCTGGTGGTCACACCCGTCTCTTTCCACTCTTCTGCTTCCTTGTGTGGTAGCACACTGGCCCATACCATCAGGAGCCGTGTCCTTGCTCTGATGCGTTAAAGAGCAAAGACCAGAACCCACTGTTTTTATAAACGGAAATAGGCGTGCACTTAAAACAGAAGTTCATTGCTTTGCAATCTGAATGAGGTTTTTAAATCTGTTGTTGGAGAACTATTGGAAAGATTGGAAGCCTTTGAAAGTGTAGATCTCTTCGGAGATAGCCAAGGAAAGATCCATATGCTTCAGACAGAACAACAGAATGGCTATTATGTGTGAGTGCAGGGGGTTTAACTATAGTTTAAAGACAGACAGCAGTCATTTAAAACAGGGCCTTGGGAAATTCTCTAGCCTTCAGGCAACAACTTTCTCCTCTCTGGCGATGCTCTAATTGTTTCTTTCAGGATTGCTGGGAACTCCTAGCTCCAGGGAATTTGTGGTGCTTCTGACTTCCAAGAATGAAAGATTTTACTAGTAAAGACACAGCGCGCATGCGTGTGTGAGTGTGATCAGTGCTTCTGAATTAGTGACCTACTATTGTATAAATGCATTTCATCGTGCTCACAGCATTGGTGTTCTGCTTATCTAGCACCAACTAGCGTTACACGTGTTAACACCACCAAATTCAGCACAGAAAATCTCTGAACTATAATCAGGTTTGAATCTCTATTAATTTACAGTGTTAAAAAAATTTAAAAAAACAAACCAACATACTTCTTCCTATGAAAGAATACAGACTACTTTCACGTCTCTGTATTGGTGTGGTGCAAACTGACAGTTGGCGTCCAAGACAACTGAATTTCAACTCCGCCATATATTTTTCCTTTTTAGAAACAAATTCATGAACTCATTTGGAAATTTACAATAAAAAATAGACCAGTTTTTCTTTATTTACAAAAATAATGTTGTATGTTTTAGCTTAGAAAATGCTTAAAGTCTTCCAAAAAAAAAAAAAAACTTTACAAGCAATTGCAAAAAAGAAAAATAAAAAGAGAAATCATTAGATTATCACAGATATTTACTAATCTCCTGGCCTCTTTGTTTTGGACTTTGGGGGTTCAGAGTTAAACGAGACAGGGTCTGGGAGTATCTCTCATTGTACTTTGGGAACTGGTCGCAATCAGAATT
>PVJO010009469.1:55694-69619 GCA_004026905.1 Hystrix cristata
AGCCAAGTTTGCATTTCAATAGTGCGTCACTAAGATTTAATATATATTTCCGCCTAGCTCCGGATAGGCACAAGCTGAGGAATGTTGGTAGTGGATGCCCATTCTGTCAGGTATCATAGGGGCCGGCTCGTAATTCTGTTTACCATACCTGACATCTGTGTGACCATGCCTACGGTAGGTAGCCTCCTTCGCCAGGTTCCTCATGCGTAACATGAGACTGATAGGTACTATGAGGTCACAGTAGGATTGAGTAAATTACTACATGGAAATCAACTATAGGGTAGTGTTTAGCTCCCGGAAAGTAAATATTATTCCTTGTCTCGAACTCTGCAGAACACTGCAAATCTGAGACATTAAAGAAATTGAAGGTCAATACGTTTGAACCCAGAGTGAGGATGACTATAGGTGCTCCTTCCCCAAAAGCAGGAGTGGAGCCGGCTTGACAGAGTCTCCAGAGTGGATCACTGCAGACTCCCAGACAGAACCGGGTTCTCTGACAGCCTGTGAGAGTCTCGCCCCTCTTTAAGTCTTTTTGCTTCCTCTCTGGTCTCTCTGGGAGAATGAACTTGGTACTAGTACTGACCAAGCCCAGTCAAGTCAGTGTCATTTGCGTCTTGGCAACATCCTTACCCTTGATTTTCCTGCTTCACAAGTAATATTGAACATAATTTTCATGAAGACTTATACAGGAAAAAAAAAATCTTGTTATTATCCCAAGTGTTTTTGATGAGAGTTGGGGAAAAATGAGCCCTTTAAGTGATTGTCAACAATCTGAGAATATAATTGAATACATGTTAAAATGACCCCAAGAAGTATATAATATGTAGCTTGATATGAAGCCAAAGAAAATTCAGCAGGACTTCCATTTACTCAAATTGTATTTGAAAATGAAAGATAGGGTATCATAATTTAGTACAGCCTAGATAATCTACGTACTATATAATATATACGACATATTTTAAAGTGTTTACATTTAGTTACTTATATTGAGCAAAAACAATAATAATCGTTTCTTAGCATGTTGTTTTCTGGCAAACGTTTAGGATAAAATGAAAGATTTTCAGGACCTTTGCAAGATTTAAACACAGCTTTCTCCTGTAAAATTGTCATTTTGCTTTTTAATTGTGGACAGTTTGATTTGGGACTTGCCCCTGAATCTCTGCTCTCTCCTCCCTGTCACACTGTCCTCTGCTCCCTTGTCCACACATCTCAAACCTATGTATCCACTCTTCCTTGATTTTGTTTCTTATCTGGGTTTGTTATTGCTTATGTATTTGTGGAGAAGGGCAACCTTAATCTGAGACCTTTGAAATTGTTCCAGAATCACTCAAGGCTATTTTTTACTTACAGAACTCATCAATGTGTTTTATGCTGCTACTTCGAATTACAGTAAACTTGTCTTTAGCAATTTAAAAACACGAATGTTTTCCTTCTTCCATTTCTTAAAAGAAATGCAGTAACTAGATCATTAGTAGTTTGTATAGCAAATATTATCTCCAATTTACAGATTTTTTAAGAAAGCATTTTATAATAATACTTTCATAAGCCAATAAGATTCAAAATAGTAAAGTTTTATCCTGTTTGAAGCTGCCAGAGAATGTCTGCCATTTCATAAAAATATAAAATATATACACAGTGAAAATATTTGGACTTTTCATGAACAAAATACCAGGAAATGTTGAACTACAATTTGTGAATTTTTAAAAAAGTTTTGGGTTGAAGTTGAAATGTGGTTTCTCATGTTTAGCATGATCTCTACCACTGAGTGGCTCCTTTGGAACCATGTGAAACACACAGAGATTTTGAAACACACAGAAAAATGTGCAGCATTTCATAAGTACTTAAAACACGTAGACTTCTGTACAGAGTTCACGAACAAAAGTTCGTGAAAGTTTAGAGAGTGAGCTATAGCTTTAAGGAATCCAAATATGCAGACATTTGTCTTTACATCAGTATGTCTCTTATTAGCAGTAAGCAGTGATTTGAAAGTGCTTTGTGTTTCAAAAATGAAGCGTAACACCTGAAATCTCCAATGTTTGGGGAAATACTCTGTCAATGAAATAACAAACCTCATCTTCTCGCCACCCAGCTGGTGAAATGGGAGCATGAGGGAAGCCAGGTGAAACAGCATTATATGAACGTGTCTGTTCAAGTTCTCAAACGTAGAGTTCAAAACAATCACAGTAACAGATGATACTGATTAATCACATTTAACCCCAAAGTTACCAGTCTTATTTTAAACTGCTGGGAGGGTGGGAGGCTTCATTATGTGGATCTTGTGGCTTGTTTCATTTCTTGGGCAATTTTAAGAGCTATAAAAATGCCTCCACAGGGGCTGGGGATTTAGCTCAGCAAGGCCCAGAGTTCCATCCCCAGCACACCACCCCCCAGAAAAGCCTCAGTAGGTAAACACAAATTATCTCTCCTTCTAACTGAGGGTTAGAAACTCCCTCAGCACATTTAACAAGTTTATTGATGAATGCTGACGGTTCTCATTTTTAGTCAATGTCTTAATTGATTATTTAATCATGGGTTGCCAGAACTCAGCTGTAATCTTTATCTTCTCTCTCTTTTTTTTTTTTACTAAAATGTGTCTGCAGTCCAGTTATAAGAGCCAATATGTTCATCACTAGAAATTTAGGGTTTCTTTTGCAAATCTCAAAAAAACAAATATGTGTAGTGGTGGAAAAGATTGAAGTGTACCATTTGTATAGAAAAGTGATCATTTGAAATTAATATTTTACATTTTCTTGAAACATAGAAGTTTAGTGCAGCATATTAGGGTACACGGTGTAACGATATCCACTTACAGTTACAGGCAAAGAAAAATCATGTGTAGGATTACAATTAAAGGGAGCAATTTTGGATGATTCTATTTCCTATGAATTGGAAAGGTTTTTTTTACTTTTATTTCGATTCGATATTTTAAATTATTGTAATATCTTTTGGGAATTGCAAGAGCCTAGAAATTTCTTTTAAGAATTAGATCAGGGGTTGGGGATTTAGTTCAGTGGTTAGAGTGCTTGCCTTGCAAGCACAGGAACCTGAGTTTGATCCCCAGCACCAAAAAAATCCCCCCAAAACAAAAAACGAAACAGAATTAGATCAGAGTGCTCTTTAACAGGAGCTATTCTCTAACTTTTATAGAAACTCAAAATAATAGTGACAACAGCACTGTTGTTTCATTGTCTGTGATTTTCAGAGACCTGTGTTGTCTCTAGTCGAAACCAAACAAACCCAAATTACTACCACGCACAAAAAGACTTTATGATTGGAAAGACAACATAAATTATGCTAATGTCACTTTGAGGGTTATGTCTATGTGATATATGTTGATACTGGATTTAGCTTTTGGTAAAAGGAAAATGATATATTTTCATTTAATAAAATGTTCGCCAGATATACACATTGTAGCCACCCAGTGGAGACGTTCAAGTTCAGCAAGCAGCAGGCTTGAAAACATTATAAATAAAACTGTAATTATATTGCCTGTCATTTTCTTTAGCACCTTTCCTTCTTCGTTCTCAGTCTCCATGAGATGATGAAATATGATCAACTTAAAGATGTGTTATGGGCGAAACAAGAATTGCAGGGAACTGGCAGGGGACTTAGCTCGGTGGTCAGAGGGCGGGCCTTGCAGCACAAGGCCCGGTGCGATCCCCGCCCACACACAAGAAGGGAATTGAAGGGAACTAAGGCTGTTCCCTCCGGCCTGCCACAGCCCTCACACACAGGCTGCAGCACGGTGGGGAGCAGCTCACTTCAGTAACTGCTCTTGGACGCGGAGGAGACACAGGCATGTCTACATGACTCCTGAGTTGTGCTGTGCAGAACAGAGGCCTGTTCCACAGGTCCTCTGACTTGAAACTTATCTGAACAGAATCTTGATTTGCACTGTGTCATTTGGCACAGCAAGAGCGTTTGGAAGGCATTTTAAAGGTGTATATGTGTCAGAAGTCTCGATTCTCTAGGGTTAGGGCACTCGAGTCACTGGATGTGTGGCACTATTTGTGCTTGAGAATACGGAATTAAATCAGTGGCCAGCTGATAGCCTTCAGTGGTCCTTATGAAAGCTTTCGCCACTTTCTGCGTGACTGCTAAACGTTGTCATTAGTAACAATACAAGTGTTGTTTCTTAAAACCCATCAGCTCTTAAAAATTGAATGGCACTCTTAGAATTATACCACAGATTTTAGGGACAATTGTTCCCAAAAGTATTTGTTTAAGTGGTGTTTATCTTTAACAGAATTACAGTACATGTAAAAATTTTTCTCACTCTCTGTTCTTACATATTGGTTGAAATGTATATTTGTTTATTTTTGTGTATGCTTATACATACAGAGCTATCTTTACAGAATTCAAAGTAGCACAGTGAAAAAAAGGTATGATTTACACACTATGATGAAAAAAGCAGAATGGCTAGGAAAAGTATTAACAGTAGGTGTCTTTCCCCAGTGGCAAGGGATAGGGGAATCATGGCACTGGATGTGTTAGAAATGATGATCAGATGAAAGATGTATGTGTCTTGGGGTCTAAACCACACAAGCGAACTCTTCAAACAGGCTGGTGCCTAATAACTGCTCTGCTCCTCCTTTAGCGGGTCCTGTACTTACTAGCAATCCGGCCTTCCTCTGTCTCCTTGAATTCATCTCTATCTGCTTGTCACCTCTTTTTGCCCTCTTCTATACCACTCCAACAAAAAGCTAAAAAAAATGTATTTGTCTTTTTATTTTATTTTTTGAGACAGGAAACCCGTGATTTTCTAAGTTGCCCAGTCTAGGCTCAAACTTGTGTCCTCTTGCCTCAGCCTCCCAGAGTGCTGGGATTACAGGTGTGTGCACTGCCATGTCCAGATTCTCACGTCATTTCTATTGAATTAAATAACTATGAAGTTATTTTCTAGGATGGTGTTTCCAGGCAAATTCCTAATGAAATGAAGACTTACAAGGACTAGATGATTCCTGTGAACATGTGAGCATATATATATGCTTATGCTGTGTGTGTGCATGTGCAAGAGCACACAAGCATGCTTGTGCATGCACACGTATGCTTGTGCACATAGGTATGTGTAGTTTTTTGTTTTAGGAATGAAAGTTCATTTTCAGACAGACTGGCAATATTCTCAAAAAACAAATGGAACCTATCAAAGAAATGAAAACAAATCTTTTAACTTATAAAACAAATTCATGAGGGTCGTTGTAGAATAGGAAATCAGATTTAATCACTGATTTCCGAATGAAAAATTCTATCTTACTTTTCTGCTGAAAGTTGTTTTGCTCTTGGCAGATTGCTAAGTCATCTCCCTAGTGAACAGAAGAGCTGCCTCTGCCTCATTAGCATGGCAGGTTATCTGATAGAAACAAGTTTTTCCTGTCATCTGAGTGATCTCCACTTCACTGACTGACTTCACATGGGTCCAGGAGAACTTCGGCAGTTTTCGTAGAACCCTGCCTTGGACTATCATTTGTGAACCGAAGGGGAGTGTCTACTTCCGCGCACACAGAGCTAGCTAAAATCCTTTCTGCATTTTCTTGCCTGTGTTCCTGGATGCCCTGTGCGAGGGACCACGTTCTCCCGTAAGCACCCCGGTGAGGTGACCTTGCACTGGGCTGATGAGAGCAAGGTCAGCTGTGCTGTTGTTCCCTGACCAGAATTCAGTGATGGCTTTTGTCAACATTTTCATAAAAGAGAATTGTGTTTTAATTTCTTGAACCTCCTCAGATAGCATGATTATGGCTTTATTTCCAGCATTATCCATTACATCCACTTAAAGTTTTATTCAAATAGATAAAAGTTATTGAGAGGGGGCAAAGTCACGACTAGTGGAAGGATATGCAGAATTTCATTGAGGATATGATTATAATATGCTTCCCTGCTTGTGTTCAATATTATATTGATGTATAATATTTACATGATATGTCAATATCAAGATATTCAGTGGCTCTTGCCACGCATTTGCACATCACTTATCTGTTTTGAACTAGGATTTTTAAAGTAGACAAATTCTAGCACTCAGAAACTATTTTAGATGTTCTCTATCTTACAAGTATAGTTAATGATATAGTGTTTTCATAGCAAAATATGTAGTACACTGTCAGGCACAGCAAAGTGAATCGTAATTCCTCACCACGTTTTCTGATTACCAGTTGAAACATTACTGAGGGAGCTGGCCTGTTTAATGCTGGATTGCAAGGTTAAAAGGGGGGTCTTAAAGATAACTCCAGGGTCCTCGAGTTTGTTTTGCATTCAGTGACAGTCACTAAATTAGGGAAAGGAATGTTCAAACAACACACTTGAGGAAAAGTGATTTTTATAGAAAGGAGCCATTTCTGCTAATAGCCAGTAACTGCACGTAACCCCGCTGACATTAAAAGTCCATTAGCTAAGCCCAGTTTCAATAGCTGCTGATGCGGTGTCAGCTAAATGTACACTGGAATTTTTTCATATAATGTCGTAATAGTGGTGCTGTAATGTTTTTTCTAAAACTATGTACGTTAAGTAAAACAGATGTCATCTGATAGTAGTGGGGCTGCTAACACACAGGCAGAGTTTGTGATGAAACAAAAGTAACAGTCTATATAACAAGAGGATAATAAACGGCAGTGACGCTTTTAAAAGCAAGCCGACGAGGGCATCGGTCTGCAGGCGCTGTCCCCGCCGGCAACGCTCACACGGCGGCTTGAGGTGCTCATTTGGAGGGAAGATTTGTTTTAGCGGCAGTGTTTGGTTTTGCCAAGTACTTTGAAACTTCAGGAAGCCTGTTTCTTAGACATTGTTGTGTATATGACTAAGATAGTGGGGTGGGGGTAGAAAAGGAAACATGTAAAAACACAGGTTTAACCTAGTAAGTGCTGATATTTAAGGTGATTATTATGATAGTAGGTCTGCAAGCCGTATGATGTCCTAGTGTGGTCTGAAATGAAATTGAAGGTTGAAGTGTTCATATTATCCCGCCACAAAGAGTCCTTAAGGTTTTTTTTTTTATCTTTGGAATATTTGGCAATCGACATTTTAGTCCCCTGAAAGACAAGAAGTTTTACTGCAGATTGTATTAGATTCCAAGAATCTTTGACAAGTCATCTTGAAGCACCCTCCGAGCCCATGCTCCGTGACCATGAAACCACTGTGGAGACGAGACAGGCAGGGTTGCTCAGTAATCTAACGTGTGAGTGGAGCGAAGGGCAGTAATTCATCAGTGTCCGTTGTTCACCCTGCTGTAAAGTATTAGCAAACCACCGTGTGCCCCCCGCCCTGATTATCAGGCCATTAGGGAAACCTGGTACAAGTTGGGCAAGGAAGGACCGTGGAGCCCTGCTGAGCACATGACCCCCATAGCTTGCGCACACGCCTTGTGAGTACCCTCGCAACCTGCACTTGGATTCTCATCACACTGTTAAGTACTCACAATTATTTTGCAATGTCTTACCAGACCTATCACATCTTGTATTTAGTTATTTGTACTTTCAAATTAAATATGTATTTCTTTACATGATGAGAAAGGAATTCACATAACACAGGCGTTCTTGAGAAGTGGAAAGAAAGAGAGAGAGAGAAAGGAAGGGAGGAAGAGAGAGAAGACCTGCAGTTTGACTGTAATGGGGTAGTAGAGGTCTCCCTTTTATGTTAACATATTTTCATACAAGCATTTCTTAATAAAATAAAGAAGTACTCTTTTGTTTTGGGGGGTTTTTTTGATGCTGGAGATCGAACTCGGGGCCTTGTGCTTGCAAGGCAGGCACTCTAGTCACTGAGCTAAATCCCCAGCCCAAAGAAGTACTCTTTGGTGTTGTTAACTACTTTAATTTGTTTCAGGCCACTGTAGCGCCTTTTGAGTGAGTTGGGAGGTTACATGGACAGGCTTTATGCAATTAAATTGCAAACCCGAATCCCTTTTACTAACATTATGAGGGACTTGACGAATAATCTAGTCTTTAGTATGTAACTCAGACATTAATAACACATGGAACTATGCCTCAGTTGAACCAGTGGGCTTTGATTTTTAATTCTAAACTCACTTTATTATTTTTTCCAGACTAAAACATCTTTTTAATGTATGTTTTGTCTTTTTCCTTTTGTATTGCATGAAACTTAATTCTAAGATGAAAAAAAGAATGTCATTGTATTTGGTCACATAAATTTGTACACATCTATGAACTAGTATTATGACATTGAATTATGTTGAAAACAGCAAGACGATGCTAGATTGGTTGAAATAGGACAGTTGGGGATGGTGTTTAGAAAGAAGTACCCTGCAATGTCAGTCTGCTATTACTTTCTGGATAGTTTTAAAAGTATCTTCCTCTTTTTTGTATGAATTATATGTATTTTTAAAATTTGAGTAAACATAACACAGAATATAGTTTTGTCTTAGCTTGAATATGTTTATTTATGCTTGGAAAATTTTTCCTAAAATAGTCTTTAATAATATCCACCCTTTAATGTGTCATAACGGTGTTCAGATGAATTAATGAATTTAGATCTCTTTCATCTCTGTCTCTCTCTCCCTCAATTTTTTTCCTTGTCATTTTAACATTTCCTTTCTTTAACTACCGGGGAATTAAAATGTGTTGGATGTAAGTATGTTTGTGTGTATGCATGTGTGCTTCGATCTGATAATTTCCTGGTATAAGAAATTTATCAAAATTCATTGACAAAAGATTAATGTGTACAACCAAGAGTAATCCTGTGACGACTGGTACTGGGGAAATATTAAGGCCTTGTCTATAAGAACCTGGTCCAGGCGAATAAACTGTGCCACATTCTACACTTTCCCATTCATGCCAGTAAATCTTTTAAGGGCCCTTCTCGTTTGAGAGGAGAAGATCAGAGTAAGTATAGTGTGTGTGTTGCAGAATTATGAAGATTAGTAGAGTTGTAAAAAGTTAAGAAGAACATTTACTGACACTATGCAGTGCACATTAGTAATTGTTGTTGCAATTTTGTTTTTATTATAGAAGTATAGACTACACAACAATTTTCATTTGTCATTGCTGTACAAATGAAAGGCTTACATTCCATTGTGGGTATCATTGGGTAGAAGAATGTCATATAGGCCAACAAAAACTTGTCATAGATAAAAATCTTTGAAGAAATTGGTAGATTTTGAAGTCACAGTTTTTATACCCAGTTATCAGCTTTTTAATTTGATATTAAAATCCTTCGGAAAGTCAACACATGTTTGTCTCAGCTATGTGAACAAGCAAGGTTAGGTCACTTTTCTGTGTCAAGTCCTGAATCTAAAATACATTTCAGTAAAACTAGAACCTGATAAACTTCAGTGAAAAAACAAGGTTGTGCTTTCTTCCTCAATACATTTGCTACATTTATAAAATACAAATTGAAGAATAACAGTTATCAAATTATTTATTTCTTGGTGATAGTCAGCTCTTTCTGGAGGAATGGAAACAACTTACCCCCTTCTCTGATGTCAGAAATGTACTGTTCCTAGGATAAAAAGAAAATTAATTAAGCTGAAATTTTCAAGCAAGTCCCAAGTCATCCATGTCTTGGGAGGAGAGGGTTGTAGGACAATCAAAACAGAAGGGAATTTAATTAGCTACCTGCATTGTTATACATAGTGACTGACATACACTTCATTTAATACAATATTTTTGAATGGATTAATGAACAGACTAGCTGGATGCTCTTGTTTCTCACAAGCATACATTTGTTATTAAGGATATCTAAGAGATATACAGTAATTCTAACAATAATAGTTCTACTTGAAAAAACGTTTTTTCCTGTGTGTGCTTATAAGATGAGTGTATGGTTGATGAAGTCACAACTTTATTTTGAAAAAACATTTGAACCAAGAAAATATATTCAGTGTCATATTTTTGTTTCACCGTAATATTAATAATCCCTTTGTTCTTTTGTTCTATATTCTTTAAAATGTTTCCTTGTAGATTTTAAATAAGACAAAAATCCTTTTTATCAAAGTATGTCAACTTGTTAGAAAGAAGAAAACCCAAGACATTTATAACCCAAAGTAGTGCAACTGTGGACCTTTAGCAAACACAGCATAATAGACACGTTAACTAACTAAACAAGGACAATTCATGCACAACAAAATGGTACACACAGAAGGGAACACTGATTCCTTTGTCATTCTGTCTGTCTAATAATACTCTTTTATTTTTTAACTCCAATTCCTTCCTCCCCCAACTACCCAAGTGCTATCCTGTAGAGAACATTCCACTTTTTTAAAGGGAAAACTAACAGAAGTTCTGGAATCATCAGAGTGGTTTATTCCCTATATAATTATAAAAAACTACATTACCTTTACGGGGTCTTGTTCCTTTCAGGGAACCCAACAGAGCAACCTAGAATGCTTTTAGTGATTGATTAAACTGCTTATTTAGGGTTTTATGCCATGTATAACATTCCGTTTGTATAGTTTTCTTGGAAAAGTTCCTGGAGCAAAGAGACGTGATGGACATGATCCTGTCTAGGATACTCTGGTATTGTTTTTCTAAAATCAATCTTGAATGTTAAATCAAGATTAAATGTTAAAATGTTGATATTCTAAACATTTCAGCTGTCTTAGGAAATTGCACTGTGTGATTAGTGAGGGCTCTTATTTTAAATTGATATGAACAGTATCTATTTTGTTCTAGAATATAATTATTTGCTATTATTTTGTTGAGGCAGTAGGAGAAAAATTTAGGCAGCCAGGTTATTCAAACAAACAAATAAAAAGTAAATCCTTTCCTAGAGTCCCATGTATTTATATGTTTGCAAAATATTAAACATATGCAAACATTTAATGTTATATTACAAAAATGATGTATATTTCCTATGTCCATTTCTCACAGTAGTTCCCAGAAGTGATTTCCCATTCCCTGCTCTTCCCAGTTCTCCTCCACCTTCCACGTGGAAGCCAGGAAGACAGAACAAATACCACCAGTGCAGATCCTCTTCCTAAAGTCATTGCCTTTAATATAAGACCTAAACTTCTTAGCATGACATTTGTGTTTATTCCTCCAGCTTCATTCTGGGTACTCCTCTGGAGTTGCAGAGCCCTTGGGTGGTGCATCTGCCCAGCCCTTCCACAGGCTGTTCCATTGCAGCCCTGAGGGTGGCGCCCAGCTTGCTCGCTCCTCACCAGTTCTCACTTGTGTTCCTTCTTCATGTTCCACACTTCCCTCCTGGCTGATTGTTTTCTTCCTGGGGGTCGAACCCAGGGCCCTGCACGTGTTAGGCAAGTACTTTACCGCTAAGCTGTAATCGTGCCCTACCTGGCTGACCCATATTCAGCTTTCTCATCTTAGTTTACATGTTCATTCCTTCATAAAACTGCTTTCATGTCCCACTGGATCACTCTTCTTTTCCTGTGTTCCCAGCTCATACATCAGCCTGCTGGGTGCAGGAACCCTATCTGTCCTGGGGGCTCTGGCACATGATGCCCTTTGGCAGGTAGTCGGCATGTAATGGACACCCTTTGAAGGGTTTTGGATGAGTGCATATTTCGCGCATGCATATTTAACATCTTAGAGGAGCTCTTGGTGGCAACCCATGGTGATGGAAATATTTGAAACCTCCCAGGTTCTCTTCATCACCTGATTTGAAAACTACTGGATCTAGTAAGTTGAATGTGGAGTTGTAGACAGAAATCAAGACTGCTTTGGCAGTGTTTTCCCTCTCTTGTGTACTACTGTAGTTTGGATCTGAGTATCTCCCAAAGGCTCACTTGCTAACGGCTTGGTTACCAGTCTGGCACTACTGGGAGGTGGTGGAGCCTTTCAGGATCTGGTTGGAAGGAAGTTATGTCATTGAGGGGGGTGTGCCCTTGAAGGGGAATAATTGGACCCTGACCCTTTCCATTCCCTCTTTTACTTTCTGGCCAGCATGCTGTGAGTAGCTCTGCTCTACCTCGGCCAGCCACAGTTCTACAAGCAACGTGGCAAACTAACCGCGGACTGAAACCTCTGAAACCATAAACCAAAATGTGTATTTTCTTCGTTTAAATTAATTATCTTAGGCATTTTGTCACAATGACAGAAAGCTATCTAAGCAATATCCTTAGCCTCCCAAATCATTCCTGACTTTTGGTTTTCCACCCTGTAATTTGGGGCTACTTAATAATAAAGAATTCTGACTCTGTTGTAGGTAAACCAAGTAAGTGATATTAAAGTAACAGGAGTACAACTGAACTGTAATTGGTTTGTCAATTTGATTAAACACAAACTGGGAATTTAGAGGTTTACAAGTTAAGTACTATCCCATTATTCCCAGATAATTTTTCTAGTTATTCAATTGTACCATTCTATTATGGGTGATAAAATTCTGTTTTATATTGGGATTATTGCTGTGCCAAAAATTGCTCCATGTAGTATTCTTCTTTCTCTCCAGTGTAGACAGCTCTTGTGCAGAGTGTGATAGTGTGAGGTGGGAAGGGAAAGGACAGAATGGTCCAGAGTCAAGAAAAACAGTTCTGCATGGGAGTATATACTACATCCAGTTGTTTCCCCATAATTGACCATTGTCTGAAAAAAAAATTTGGTAAAACCACAGCCTATTATCTTTGGGCAGGATATTTTGAATTTTAAACTAGGAAATAGTACAGTAAAATGTGTATCATCAGAATTATTGAAAGAAATATTCTCAAAGGCACTTTTATAGTGACCAAAATATGTTATGGGTTATCCTACACTGCTAGCAAAGAGGAAATTATAACAAGTAACTGCTTCTTTTTTTCTCAAGACTTCAGTAAACACAGGCCCAGCTCGCCCGAATAATTACCACAGAGCACTATGCAGCAGTCTTTAACTGCTAGTTGTTTGTAATCAAGCAGCCTGAATCTTGCCTTGACATAAACCAGAGGAAGTGGTTGGGAGACAGACCTGTAATTATCAGCAGCAGGTGCCCATAATGGAATGCCAGAGAGATGTTTAAAGAGGCAAATGTTACTTTAGGAAAGACTTCAAGATTGTCAATTTAGACCAAAAGGCATTTAAAGGAAAAACTGGCTTGAGAGCAGTGTCAAAAGAATGCTTCTTTAGAAACAAAGGAAAATGTAATAAATTCCTTCGATGTGAATTAATCTCTTCCCCCGTACCCCTAAATACTATCCAGATACGAAGTCTAAAACAAAACTGAATGTCGCTTTATGAAAAGGGATGATGTAACATTCGACTTTGTTTTGTTTGTTCAAAGGTTATGGTGTTTAAAAAAAAAAGCTTTACTCTTTATTTTAGTATCATATGAATAAATTGAATGAGTGGCATGTTAGTTTCTTTTTAAAACTAATTTTCATAGCTTCAAAGGGTACCACATCTTGATACCATGACCATGTATGACCAAAACTTTTTTCAATTGCTGCAAAAAATTTAACCTTTTACTGGCAACGTTTCCTAATTTTCGCCTTTTTCTAAAAGAAATAAAGTATTATCTTTTCCAAGAGTTACTTAAAAGAATAATAGAATAAAAGAATAATACAATTTTTTGCGGGAGGTGCTGGAGATTGAACTCAGGGCCTTGCACTTGCTAGGCAAGTGCTCTGCCACTAGAGCTAAATCCCCAACCCCTCAAAACAATTTTAAAATCAAGTTATGAAAGAAATAGTAACTGTCAACTGACGATATCAGCTGTACTTTTAGAAATGCTCTTAGCTGGGTTATTTTGATAATGCAACTTATTTCAGTATTTCCTTTTAAGTTGCATACCACTGCGGTTTATATTAGCCTATAAGAAGTTCTATTGTATGAGGCACATCTAGACTAAAGAAAACCAACAAAACATAATTGCTTTGGTAGTTTTTTGCATTTTTAAAATTAAAAATCCTTTTCTTCCTTCCTTTCTTTCTTTCTTTTTTTCCATGTAAAGATACACCTCCATTACTACACTGCCATAAAAAAGGATAAACTAGAGTCATTCATATATAAATGGATGTTTCTTGAGAACATACTCTTAAGTGAAATAAATCA
>PVJO010009470.1:0-69473 GCA_004026905.1 Hystrix cristata
AGATGTTGTTGGACAACCAACAAGGCATCCATTTCAAACTTACCAAAAAGCCCAATAAAATATGACATAGTGGAACAGAAGTGTCCCAGAAATGAAGACCTGGGACTTAAAATAGATATAGTCTGGACATTCAGACAGTCACAGGAAAACATGAATATCACAGAGAAGGATGGGAAAATATAAAAAGATCCACATCAAACTGCTAGAAATGAAACATTTATGAAGTCTAAATATAAAAATATACTACATGAAATATTATCTGTAAACATACATGGCAATGGATAGTTTACAGTATAAAGACAACAAAATTGAAGAAAAATTGAATAGATCGGAAACCTACAATATATACTTGTGTATGTAAATGAAGTCCTACAAGAGTTGATTTTTAAAAATTCTAAAAATAATGGGCAATCTTTTTCACATTTGTTCAAAGTGGTACTGTATACCCATAGATACGAGAACACCAGCAGTCCTAAATTTTAGAAAACTACACGGAAGCATCATAATCAATTAGTTTACCATCAGTGGTAGAGAAAAAAAATTAAAGGCATATTCCATGTGGAAATTGACAGTAAAGTCATGAGACTTTGTGATCAAAAAGGAGGAAAGAAAACATAGAAGAAACATCTTTCAGATGCTAAAAAAGGGGAGAACTCTACCAACTAAAATCTATAACCCGTGGCAACAACTCTCAGAAGACAAAAATGCCCTTTTTTAGATATAAATGCTGAAGGAATTCACCACTAGCAAACTATCATCTTAAAATTGAAAGGAAGTGTTTGGACAGATAAAAAAAATCATACAAGATAGAAATCTAGAAACCTAGATTTTTTTTTTAACCTAGATTTTTTTTTTTTTTTGTTATTTGGCTTTTGTTTTTGTTTTTTGTTTTTTGAGACAGGGTCTCACCATGTAGAGTTCAGGCTGGCCTTGAACTTACCACAGTTCTCTTGCCTCCACCTCCTGAGTGCTGGAAAAATGTCTCTAAAGATAACTTTTATTTTAAAATACATTTACATTTATAGTGAGGTCCATAGCATGCATAAGTAGCATGAAATCTAGGAACTGGAACTATACCGTTGTAATATTCTTCTACTGTAAGTGGATTCATGCATTATTTGACTGTTGACTAAGAAAAGAAAGAATATGCTGCAAACTTTAAGGCAAGCACCACTAAAATTGTGTAGGTCAGACGGTAAAGAAAAAAATGGAACCACTTCCAAAACATGCTTCTAAACATGTGGAACAAAAAAGATAAATAGAAAACAAATAGAAAGATGGTATATTTAGACCCAACCATATTGATAACCCTATTAAATATAAATGGTATTTATACATCATTTAAAAGACAAAGCTAAGAAAACCCCTGTAATTATAAAGACACAAATAAGTTAAAAGCAGGATAGAAAAAAATCCATCACATCCACATTGATCAAAAGAAAAGCTGGAGTGACTATAGAGAAGGTAGATTTCATTACAAGAATAAAGAATTAATAATGACATTAATTCCCCCCCCAAGACAACAAAAACTACATGGGGGGGCTGGTGATTTAGCTCAGTGGTTGGAGTGCTTGCCTAACAAGCTCAAGGCCCTGAGTTCGATCCCTGGCATCCCTCCCCCCTACCAAAAAAAAAAAAAAATGACATCAAGAAAACATAATTCAAAAAAAAAAAGAGAGAGAACATAATTCTACAGTGTTACACTTAACATCTTCAAAATTTATGAAATAAAAACAATAAAAAAGAATCCACAACTTGAACACGTCTCTTAATAATTGATAGAACAAGAAAGCAGGGAGAAGACTCAACACAGTTAGCCAACTTGTCCTAACGGCTGTGTGTGGAGCTCTCACCCAGCAACAGACTGAGCAGATTCAGGCATACAAGATGATTTACCAAAAGAGATCATATTCTGTTTTACAAAGTCATTATTAATAGAATTTAAAACCTTAGATATAGGGGCTGGGATTTGGCTCAGTAGTGAGAGTGCTTGCCTTGCAAGCACAAGGCCCTGAGTTTACTCCCCAGCACAAAAACAAAAACAAAAACAAAAACAAAAAAACCTTAGACGTAATAAATGGAATTAAATTAAAAATCTGTAACAGAAGGATACCTACAAAATCCCTGAATACCTGGAAATGGGGCAACACACTTCTAAATAACATAGGCCAAAGAAGAAATCACATAGGAAATTAGAAAAACATTTTGAACTGAATGAAAATGAAGAAATGATAGTGAAATGTGTGAGATGCAGGTACACACCAAGATGTTTGTAGCAGTCAAACATAAATGTAAAGTTTCATGTCAAGAATCTACTTGTCTGCCCTGAGAAACTTAAAAAAAATCAGAGAACAGTTTAAGCCCTGGGGGTAGAAGAGAGGAAACACTAAGGACAAAAACGGAAATCAGTGAAATAAAATTGAGACACTTTGATTAGGAGCAATACAGATGGAATAAATTACCCATGTCAAGAATTGGAGGTGGGACATGTAGATTGGGGGCAATGCTTGCCTACGTGTATGGGAACCGGGGTTCAGGTCCCAGCATGCACACGTGTGTGTGTGTGTGTGTGTGTGTGTGCGCGCGCACACACACACACACAAACATGAGAAACATCATTAGCAACTTCATGCCCATAAATTCAGCAAGTTCCATGAAATGGAGAGAGCCGTTGACAGATACAGTTGCCAAAGCTCACTAAGGGAAAACTAGCCCAGACCAAGACTAGCCCTGTATCCATCAAGTTAGTTGGATTTGTAGCTGAAGCCTTCACACCAGGAAAATCCCGCGTCCAGGTGACTTCCTTGGCAATGTTGACAGAGCAAACCCTACTAGCTCTGGAAGTTCTCGCAACATCGGAAACGCTGTAAACACTTCCCAGTTAATTCTTTGCAGCTGGTTCTAGACAAAGGCATCCAAGAAAAAGAATCGGCAGTCCAGTTTTTATGACTATTGATGGAAAAATTCTTAACATATCGATCCAGCTAGAGGAGAGAAAATGGAGCTCACATCAGGAATGTGCGACTCATTTGACTTTCAGAGATCGAAGTCCTTTTCCATATTAACAGAGTTAACAGGAGAAAGCGTCATTACCTCAACAGATGCTGAGAGCATTTGACAATATTCCACACCGTAGAAAGGAGCTTTCTCTGCCCAAAAAGGTAAACGAGCTAAGTTGTCCTTTGCTCCCAAGATTAAAACCAAGACAAGCATCTTTATTCTTACCACTTCTGTTCAATATCAAACTGCAAATTCCAGACAGCGCAATAAAGCAAGAAATAAAAAGCATAAAGGTTAGATAGGAAGAAGTAAAACTGTACTTGTTTGTAGATGGCATGCTTGACTCCAGAGAAAAGCTCCAAAAAAAAAAAAATCTAAAAATAAAAAAATCATCATCATCATCATCGCCCAGAATCAGAATTGCCAGGAGCAAATTTGCAACACAAGAGCAGCTGCGATTCCCACAATTCTGTCCTCAGCTCCTCGCTGTTTCCTGTGGCCAAAAACACACTAAGTTGTCTCCAAGTTTGGAGCATTCACCCAGCAACCGCAGCAGAGCTACCCAGTGTGTGCACAGGATTTCTGTGGCAAACACCATAAAGCGGTATTCCCTGGCAGAGCCACGTTCTGTCGTGAGTATGGACACAGCAGTACCAACCGGAAGTGGACAGAATCTGTGCTGTGGGCGGAGCCAGCCGGCAGGAGTGGGAGCTCGGCCAGCACGCGAGAGGAAGAGCACTGCCTGTTAGACTGCAGCTTACCAAAGAACCCAACCATGTTGGAGACCTTAACAATCTCCTGGAAGTATCAAATGACCTTAGCAGAGTGACAAAATACAAAAATTATTTTTGTATACGAGCAGTGATTAAAAATTGAAATAAGAATAACCAATAATTGAAACAGCATCAAGAATACAAAATTCTCAGGCATACATTTGACAAACTCTATTAGATAAAGTGGAGAGATACACCATGCTCGTCCATCACAAAACCAAACGTTGCTATTATGCCTGGTGTCTAGAGGTACCCCAAAGCCTCATACCATCATAGGTGGGGCTTTTCAGAGGTGGCTGGATTTAGGGTGTGTGACTGAGTCATGGTGCAATGCTAGGATTAAGGGTGCTGGGATTAAGGGTGGGTGGTTACTAAATCAGCCCACTGATTGGTTTGGCATCTCCCTAAGCCCAGTAGCCTAGATAGAGTATAAAAGGGGCAGAAAAATACTGCCAAGTTCCCTTGCTCACCTAAATTGCTACCTTCGTCCGCCATGAGCTATTTCTCCTCTGTGACACCCCCCTGCCGTGCCAGGCTGCCTTGGAGCCAGCCAACTATAGACTGAAGCCTCTACAGACTCTGAGCTACATAAACCCTTCCTCCTTTAACTTTGGGTATGGAATATTTTGTCTCAGCAGCAAGAAAAGTAACAGACAATTGTTAAATGTCACTTCTTCCCAAACTGGCTATGGATTTAATACCAAAATCTGAGCAGACTTTTCAAAGGAATTGACAAGATGGAAAGTGTGTATATTTGTATATATAGATACATATATCTAAATGCAAAAGGCCTTGAACAGTCAATTTCTTGAAGAACAGAATTGAAGGATTTATACTGCTTGATTCCAAGATTACCAACACCTTCTACCTGGTAGTCATTAAAATACATTGTTATTGATGTGCACACACACACTAGCACACACACCATTATATATCAATGGCTTAGAGTGCATCAGTAGACCCAACAAACATGGTCAACTAATTTGCAACAAAGGCAGTTGAATCAGAAAAGGATAATTTCTTTTACCCATTGGTGCTTGAACAATTGGATAGCCGTATCACACACACACACACACACACACACACACACACACAAAGTAACCCTTATGCTTAACCTCACACCACATATAAAAATTAACTCCGAGCAGATCCATTTAAAATGTAAACCAACCTGTAGGGGCAGAAAGCAGATCAGTAGCTGTTTGGAAACAAAGCAGGAGACATGAATTCCAAATGTGCATGAGGACAGCTGTGGGGTCCAGTGGAAATTACACTTTATTTTGTGTATGGGCAGTGGTTACGTGGATGTAGATGCAGATCCAAAGTGCTCGTGTAGAATACCTTGAACATATGCTGCTTAAGAGTGAGTCGTTGGGACCACAGATGCAGCTGGCTGGGAGAGCGCTTGCCTTGCATGTGGGAGCCCGGGGGTGGAACCACCAAAAGGCTGTGTCAATCTTACCTCAGTAACTCTGCGAAATAGAAATTCCACTGTGGTAAGGAATTGGCTCTCTTTTGGGCCATTCTGTTTTGTTTCTGGATGTCAGGTGCAAACACATTCCTCGAAGCTGCGGGTAGCCCAAGCGCTAAGGGATGCATTCATCTGGGTGTGACCCAGCCCCACCTTCACTCACACTTTCGTCGTTCTCAGATCGAGTATGAGCACAGAGCCCCCGAGTGCCGGCTGGGGCTGAAGGAGGGCCGCCCATTCTCAGGGGTCACCGCGTGCCTGGACTTCTGTGCCCATGCCCACAGGGACCTGCACAACATGCACAACGGCAGCACACTGGTGAGTGCCGGGGGGCAGCTGCGCTAGGTGGCAGGTGTGAGCCGCGATCACAGGGTGGGCGATCTCGGCACAGCGTGCATGCGTCTACTGGGCCGGCCCAGCTGTGGAAGCTGCGTCAACAGCGAGCACCCGAGGGAGGCTCTGGGAACTCTCAGTGTTAATCTAAGCTGAGTCTAAGCGTCACCTTTCCAGTTAGCCTCCAGGAACAGCTCTCCCTTCCATGTTCCGTCCCTGGTAGGTTACCCGCCGTTAAGCAGAAAGCTGAGGTGCTGTCTCCTCAACACGTGGTACAAGTGAAGGACACTGTCACTGTGTGCACTGTGCCAAACCCACGGCGAGAAGACTCTTTCTGATGAGAGGTTCCAGGGGGTGCAGTAGAGCAGGTCTGGGTTGGAGTTGTGACAGGGGACGTGGATGAGGTCATAGAGAGGTGTCTGTTCCCTGCTGACAGAGCCCAGAGCTTTGCCTTGCCTGTAAAGGGACCATCCAGAGTGCCAATTAAGAGGAGGAAAAAAATTTCAGAGCTGAGAATGGTAGCACATGCCTATATTCGCAACTACTCAGGAGGCTGAGACAGTAAGATCACTTGAGCTCGTGAATTCAGGACCAGCCCAGGCAACACAGTGAGACCTTGTCTCAAAAAAGAAAAAAAAAAGTTCTGGTGAAGAAACCATTAACTTTAAATGAGTTGCATTATCAGCCTGCATGTAGACAGAATTGAGGAAGATATTCAGGGAGACTAAAGATGAAAAATACATCCTAGGAAATAAAGTCATTCTAGGGTGGCAGGGAACTCATGGGAGTGGTAGATGACACCCAAGGCACTTTGGGACTCAGGAGTAACTTTTGCTGAGAAGCAGAGAAGGTTTTAGCTTGATGTCCTAGATCAGAACTTGGAAAACTATAAAGGGTAAGACAGTAAATATGTAACTTAACCCTTGGAAAATGCAGAAACTGTTCTCAGTTTGCTAGCCGAGGCTCTGAGGCAGATTCGCCACAGGGCTGTTTGCTGACGGGCGACCCAGGAGAACAAGCCCAGAGCCTGCCACCCACCCTGACACTGGAAAGCATCGCGACCACCTGCTGAGCTCAGCTTGGGATTAGGTGCTGGGCTGGATTCTGGGAAGGAGAGACCTGGGCTGCCTCAGGTGAGCAGGCCCCACCTGCGGGTTCTGCCGTAGTGACGGTGTGTGGGAAGAGGATGATGGAGTTTAGATCCGAGGGAGTTGCCTGTGGTGGACCACAGGCTCTGCGAGCTGGGAGGGAAAGCAGCACTGGATGAGAATGGAATAGGGATTCGCATGTGTGAGGAAAAAGTGCCCAGGCTTTCTGAAACAGGAGTGTGGAAAAATAACACATTCAGCCACCATCTCAGAGTTCTTTGTCACGGTCACACTCTTGGGATCACCTTCCTTTTCACTGGTGGCTTCTGGTGATTTTATACTACCATGTCCTGTAATGCTTATTTTCTCCATCAATCAAAAACACTAAATACTAAAAATTAGGATTAAAATAAACAAACATGCTTTCAGCAAAACCAAAATGCTGTGACTAACAAAAGGAAAATATCATTAATTTATCAAAGCAAAAGAGGTAGCTTTGGGGTCTTTTTTCTCCTTTTCAAAGTGCCTACTTGTGTGTGGTGATAATTTCGGAAAAGCCTTGAGACAGAAGAGAAACCCTAAGTTAGGTTCAATGGAGAACAGAGGAGAGAGAAGTAGAAAGTATTAGTTACACATAACTACATCAACCCAGTCCCCAGTTTTTCATTATATCTTCACTTTGGTGACTGGTGGTATCTTGAACAGTGAATTGAGTGAGGTGTGAAGAAAGAGGTAAAATTTCTTTGTGTACAAAACTATGGACAGACGAAGGGGGCAGTCCTTTGAAGCGTGAGAAGCAGAGGTCACCTCTTTTCACTTCCTCTTAGAGGCAGAAGTCTATGAAATCAGCCCCCACAGGTAACAGTTCCACATAGACTCAGAAAACCAACAAAAAGTGTGGCAATGTGAATTTTTGTCTTTGTCTCCCTGCAACACTTTGATGCTGGACAGCGGGGTGTGCGGTAGCCTGCAGGCCACTGGCCCAGCACAGCCTGGAGGCTGAGACAGGAAGCGCACACACACTTGGCTTTGGCCCCGAGACTGAGCTGTAAAGTCTGCCTTGCCCACCAGGTGTGCACGCTCACGAGAGAAGACAATCGAGAGATTGGAGGAACGCCCGAGGACGAGCAGCTGCACGTGCTGCCTCTGTACAAAATCTCCAATGTGGACGAGTTCGGGAGTGTAGAGGGTCAGGAGGAGAAGAAGAGAAGTGGTGCCATCCAGGTGCTGAGCGCCTTCCGGCGGAAGGTCAGGATGCTGGCCGAGCCGGCCAAGACCTGCAGACAGAGGAAATTGGAGGCCAAAAAAGCGGCAGCCGAGAAGCTGTCCTCACTGGAGAATGGCGCCAGCAAGAACGAGAAGGAGAAGGTGGCATCTCTGCGCATAAAACAGGTGGAGACTGCAAGCCAAGCCAAGCAGCTGACAGGTAAGCGGGTATGTGTGTTGTGTGATGCGTGCATGAGCCTGAGCAGTGTCGGGGTTGGACGGTTCTATCGGTCATAGTCTTAGTTCCATACCAGAACCTTCCCTGACATAGCAGTGGCCAGGTTTGCTCTCGGAGGTAACATACCATCAACCCCAGCTTGATGGAGAAGTTTGGATTTTACTCTACAATAAACTGCGAAAAAGAGTAAGTGATATGGCAAAACCAGTGTTCGCCTGGCAGTGTCAGACGGCCACGTGGGAAGTAGACACATGCAGTCATCCAAGAGAGGGGACAAGACCTTGAGCATGGGCAGCAGTCATGAAAATGTCGCAAAAATCATGCAAGTAAATGCTTCCAAAATGAAAAATCATACAGTGATGACAAAACATTGGAATGGAGGAGAAGAAAAAGCTTTAAAATGACTCCAAAGTTTTAAGCCTAGATAACTAAAACAGTACCTTTTATTGATATAAGCTGGAAGACGATGCTTTCCCTTAGATGCATTGAGTCTGCAGTTTAGGAGGGTCTGCAGGTTGCTGTTCTCTAAATCTCTTACCCATCAAGAGAGGCTACACCTCCAGTTGGAGTAGAGCTTTACTGTTCAATACCAAGTTCATACTCTTTCCGTAGCCCTCAGCCTTATGTCTACATTTGGTACTATGAAAAGAAATCCAAATTTTGGAAATTAACTACAAAAAATGTATCTTTTAAGTTTATTTTTCCAGTTTCTGCTTGCCAAAGTCATACCTCTCTGCTGCTTCATTTCCAAGCTCAGCAAAACTAAGTTATTTAGAGCAATAAGCTAAAGATGCTTAACAACCATTCGTCTATTGCTTGCCTTCCATCAAGACTCAGCTAGCTGATAGCTTCTCTAGGTTAACTCGAAGGTAGAACCAGAAAGAACTCTGTTTCTGGTCCCTTCTAACTGGTTACCCCTAGATAATAATCAGTTGAGGTCTCAAACTGCTGCTTCAGTTCCGTTTATTTGTTCTTATTAACTCAGATGACATTTTAAGAGTGAGGTTAGGAAACAGAAGTATGACTTTTAAAAGTTTCATTTATCAAGATGAATGTTTCTGTAAAGTATCATCTAGAACCACATAAATTTCTTTCCTGGAAAGCCATGTCCTGAGACAGGCTCTTGCTAATGATATTGGATGCTTTTTATATTTAAATAAACATCATCCTATATCTTAAAACACTGCTCCATCTTCCGTAGCAAGTCTTAGGCTATTGCATTTTAATTTCAGAACAAATGTTGCTGCATGCCAGGCCATGGGCAATGAAGTTAAAATGAGTGCTGTTCGCTTTCCTCTAGGGACTTAGCAGTGGGCTGAGGAGCAGGCTAAAAACAGCTCATTCACAACCCACTGTGCTGATTGCTGTGTCGCACCCTTGTGTGGGGGTACTACAGAAGCACTAAAGACAAGGTTTATTACCTTCCTCGAGGAAGGGAGACAGAGGCGTGTTCTGTGATTCCAAAGGCCCAGATGTCCCGGGCCTTACTTAGATGTGTGTTATGTGACCATACTGATGTTTTATTGCAAAGGTTCTGCTGGGCACCATTCAGAACCCCGATTTTGCTCTGCATTATGTCCTGGGGGAGGCAGAATCACAATGATCTTTCTCACTTACATTTAAGTATTCTCTTTAGCCTCCTTAGACTAATGAGCATGTGTGTTCCCACTCTTTCCCCTCTCTACAGAACTACTGCGACTCCCAGGACCAGCCGTGCAGCAGGTGCAGCCGGCCCCCCAACAACCACAGCCGCCCCAGCCCCCCCAGACCCCACAGCCACCACAGCACACCTTGCCCGGGAACCCCCAGCCGGAGTCTGTTGGTGCCTACTCCTCTGGACCCCCTAGCCTGTACATGAGACGGCCCAATCCAATCAGTCCTTACCCAAACTCTTCACACACGGCAGATATGTACAGAGGCGCCAGCCCCATGAACCTCTATTCCTCCTCACCCCAAACTGTCGGTTCATATTTGAGTTCTTCTAATCCTATGAGCACCTACCCTGGGCTCTTAAACCAGAGCAACCAATACCCATCCTATCAGTGCAATGGGACTGTGTCTGTGGAGAGCTGCCCCCCTTATCTGGGCTCCTACTCGCCCCAGGCGCAGCCCATGGATCTGTACAGGTACCCGAGCCAAGACCATCTCACTAAGCTAAACCTCCCACCCATCCACGCCCTCTACCAGCAGAGGTTCGGAAGCAGCCCGAGTTTCCCTTCCAAGTACTTGGGCTATGGGAGTCCGAATGTGCAGGGAGATGCCTTCAGCGCTTGCACTGTGCGAGCCGGCCTCCATCACATAGGGTCCTTCCCTCCTTACCCCACCCACGAGCTGGACGGCCACTTCATGGGTGC
Organism: Hystrix cristata; assembly: GCA_004026905.1. Taxonomy (NCBI): domain Eukaryota; kingdom Metazoa; phylum Chordata; class Mammalia; order Rodentia; family Hystricidae; genus Hystrix; species Hystrix cristata. The sequence continues at coordinate 10,464 of PVJO010009470.1, forward strand.
CACCTCCAGATGCCCACCCAACTTGGGCAATCCCAGTGTGGACTATAAGAACGGTGAGCACCACCCGGCTTCCCACCTGGTCCCCAGCTACAGTGCAGCCACAGGCAGCACTGGCAGCTCCCTGCACACCCTGCAGCTACAGAACGAGGAGAACGCCGCCGTGCTTCCCCACACGGCCAATGGGCTCCCTAGGATGCCCCCCGCACTCCCCCAGGACAGTCCCGCGTCCGTGCAGGGGCTGCTGCACCAATTCAGTGAGGCCAGCAGTCAGGAGAAGCAGCCACCGGCACCCACGCAGGGGGTGGCCCTGGGGACAGAGGACAATGACGAGGTGTGGTCGGACAGTGAGCAGAGCTTCCTGGACCCCGACATCGGGGGTGTGGCCGTGGCCCCCACCCACGGGTCCCTCCTCATCGAGTGTGCCAAGCGCGAGCTCCACGCCACCACCCCCTTGAAGAACCCCGACAGGACTTGCCCCACCAGGATCTCGCTTGTCTTCTACCAGCACAAGAGCATGAACGAGCCCAAGCACGGCTTGGCGCTCTGGGAAGCCAAGATGGCAGAGAAAGCCCGGGAGAAGGAGGAGGAGTGCGAGAAGTACGGGCCCGACTATGTGGCCCAGAAAGCCCACGGCAAGAAGGTGAAGCGGGAGCCCACCGAACCCCACGAGCCGCACGAGCCCACCTACCTGCGCTTCATCAAGTCGCTGGCCGAGAAGACCAGCTCGGTGACCACCGACTCCACGGTCACCACCTCGCCGTATGCCTTCACTCGGGTCACGGGGCCTTACAACAGGTACATCTGACAGCTGCCAGCCCCGCGGCCTTGTGCCGCGGGCACGGGGGTTGCGGTGGTCCTGGCGGACGGGGTGGGCAGTGTCGGCTCAGCAGTGAGCGCGCGTCTTTCCGTAGCACTTAGATCCCCTGACCGGTCCACAGGCGGAGTCCGGGAGAGAGACCAAAGCATTCTATGCAAAAACAAACAGAGCGGGGAGAAAATGTTCCACGATTTACATTTTAAACACTGGTTCTGTTATCAGACAAGATGCTATGTAAATGTGATTCTTTTTTCCCCTGTACAACTCTATACATCTGTGACCACTTTGAATAATACCAAGTTTGCGTAGTCATGGAACACAAGTACTGTAGTACTACAGTTGCAGGAATCTTAAAAATACCATCTGGTGCTGAATCTATGATGTACTGAAATACTGGAATTATGGTTTTTAACATGCAGTTTTTACTGTAATCTTAATATTAATTTTTATTTATCAAAATAGCTACAGGAAGCATAATATGAACAGCAACAAAACACTGAATTTGTTTGGGTGTTCTACGAAATGGTGCTAAGAAAATGGTGTCTTTCATTGCTGAAAATTTAATGCCTTTTTATCATTGAGATGCTACCCATGTACTCCAGTACCCTGGAAGAAAAGGGGTACCTTGTCATTCAAGTTTTTATCCTGAATTATGTGTTCTTACACAAGCTTAGTTTTTAAAATGTGGACATTTTAAAGGCCTCTGGATTTTGCTCATCCAGTGACGTCCTGTAGGACAATAAACATATATATATATACATATATACACACACATTTGTATATGTGCACATACATGTATATGTATAAATATTTTAAATGGTGTTTTAGAAGCACTTTGCCTACCTAAGCTTTGGCAACTTGAACAATGCTAAGGTACTGAGATGTTTAAAAACAAAAGTTTACTTTCATTTGAGGATGAAATTTAAAAAACAAAAAAAGAAATAAGGAAAGCTTTTAAAACGTTTTTGGTTCTGGCCACACATCTGTTGATGAGCAATAGTGTTCATTGTTCAAACAGCCGGTGAAATCCAAAATGAGGCGTACTGGATTCAAGGGAATGTGTCAGTCCACAAAACACATTTTCTGGTGCTCACCTCATGTGCTATACTGTAAAACAGTTTTCTACAGAGTTGTGAGACAAGCTCATTGCTCGGACATGTTCAGCTGTAAGAAGTTTCTGTTAGACGCAGGTCATAATTAGCCGCATGCTCCACGCAACGAAGCCTGTCCCCTTGAGCCCGGGCCCTTCCAGGGCTTCGTACGCTGCTCAGAGACTGAGCAGCGTCTGCCTTCGTGCTGATAATTCTGTACTGTGGGATGTTACCATGTCTTAGCTTAAGTGTCCTCCTTAGCAGGAAGATTGGGTGGACTGATTCCGGCAAAAGATGAATAAACAGGGTTAGTTCTGTGTGTGTCTGTTCTTTAAAAAGAAAAAAAATAAAAATAAAAATAAATGAGACAGGCAGCTGGTTTGCTGTAGTGGTTTTAAATCATTAATTTGTATAAAGAAGTACAAGAGTTGTATAGTAAATTAAATTGTAAACAAAACTTTTTTAACGCAATGCTTTAGTATTTTAGTACTGTAAAAAAATTAAATATATACATATATATGGAATTGAATTCGAACTCACATCACGATGGTGCTACTCAGCCTGCTACGATTCTGTCATAATGTGAGCTGAAAATTCTTGCGAGGGTTGAGTGATGTTTCTACTTGCCATATACCTCAACACTAGTTTGGCAATAGGATTTTGAACCAAGAGTGAAAGCTTATAGCGTTGTGTACCATCATTTTTTTTCCAAGTCTTTTTTTAATTATTAAAAAAAAATACCTTTTTTCAATACTTGATTTCTTAGCAAGTATAACTTGAACTTCGACCTTTTTGTTCTAAAAAATCAGGGATATTTCAGCTCATGTTCCCCTTATGCCAACACATCACCTGTGTTTGTTGAAATTGTTGTAGGTTAATAAATACATTCTTTTTCAGGGATTTAACCATTTTATTTTGAATCCCTCCTATTTTGCTTGTACATGTACTGGTGTAAGTAAGACTAATTTTTGTAAATCTGTTGGCTGTTCATTGTAAAGAAAGGTTTGGAGACTCTTTTGACTATTTCAAGGAGGAAAAAAATTACATGAAAATAGAATGCACTGAGCTGATAATAAAGGGAAAATTGTAAGCTAGGAGTGTGGGAAGTAGCTGTTGGCCAGAGTATCTCAACTCTCAATGAAGTCTTTCTGATCCATAATCAATACAGGCAAATACTTCACAAAGACTTCCGTAAATGGGCCCGACACCAAAGGCCTGGTATCCAATAGGACTGTACAATTATATTTAACGCTAAGTACACTGTTTGCTTACTAGCTTTTCAAATAAATTCTTAATCAGTGGAGACTCTTGGGTTTTTTTTATTGGTTAAATCTTTAATCATTGCAGACTTTTGGGTTTTATTGGTCAAATCTTTAATCAGTGGAGGCCTTTAGTTTCTGGTGGTCAAATCTTTATAAGATAATTTTTGTCTGTTTAAAAAGCTCTCAACTTTTTGGCTGTGTCCAATGTATAAGCTTTTCATCCAAATCACATGGTTGTACTGTTTTCCATAAACCATAATCTGTAACCCAGAGCACTATATGTGCATTTGGTGAGCTGAGTCAGCCATCCAATAAATATCTGGTGACAAGGTCATCCACTGTCATTTTCAAACTGCTGGCCAACGAGAGCTGAAAGTAGTTTGGGTAGGTGGAAGAGGTTAGGTAGGAAGAGAGAAGTTGAGTGGTGTGTTGTAAATATCAGGTCTATAATTGTACATATCCAGCCTGCCTCACTTAGAATGAATGGGAAGCCGATCTGCAGTTTGCTTCTATAGGAATATCAGGTTGACTCGATAGCCATACTTGAAAATGCTTCAGTGGTGGCAATTTTACTTGAATGAATTTTTCATCATGATTGACGCACAGTGATGTACAGTTTGCTTCTGAAAGCTAGTAGCTAACTTTGGTAGAACATGTTTGCATTTGGACACTAAAATAATGAACTTCTGTGTGCATTTTTCTATGCTTTATTTTTTTAACTTAGTTTCATTTCATTTTCATGAGATGTTTGGTTTGTTTGTAAAATCTGAGGATGGTTATAAATACTGTAAAGTATTGTAATGAATGCAGGTTATTTGAAAGCTGTTTATTATTATATCATTCCTGATAACGCTATGTGAGTGTTTTTAATAAAATTTATATTTATTTAATGCACTCAAAGTCTCATGTTGCTGGAGTTTCCGTATACTTCCTCAGTGCCCACTACCCTCTCCAAGGTTAAAGGGAATGAAAACAAAAAATTTTTTAAAGCTAAGTTTTCACCCATCCATTTGGAGTAGGTCTCCCGACTCCCTATTTATCACTTTTGCTCTTTATGTAAATACATTTTTTAGTTACTCATATAAGAGAAATCATGCAATATGTAAGTTTGTGTGTCTGACTTATTTCACTTAATATTATGTTCTCAAGGTACATCCACTTACCTGTGAATTCTTCAAGTTTATCCTTTATGGCAGAGTAGTACACCACTGTGTATAAATACCGTATTTTCTTTATCCATTCATCTGTTGATGGGAGGAAAAACAGGAATTAAAAAAAAGGAAATAGAGCTTTTGCAAGTAGGAAGGGGACCAAGAGTTGGAAGGAGCAGGAAGGAGGCAGAGGGTAGGTAACAGAAAAAAAAAGAATGAAGATGTGTTATGTACACGTACCAATTCCCCATGATAAACACAGTCATTATGAACTGCAAACATGTACAGATAAAAAAAGAACTTTTCGGATAGTTACCTCTAAAGTGCATGCCTATAATCTCAGCATCAAGGATGAGGCAGGAAGATCATTGTGATTTCAAGGCCACCCTGGGTTACATAGGAAGTTCAAAGCAAGCCTGGAATCTCAAAAAACCAAAGGTAAATAAATAGATCCAAATTAATATACAAATAGGGCCAAAGTATTTCTCTGGTCTACACATTGGCTCTTTCTTCCTTCAGCCTACTTTGCAGCCTGTTGATATGGCACTTGTAGACGGGAAGTTAGGCATGAGGTGGCGACATCAGCGGCCCTGTGGGGATGGTGGACAAGGACTCCCAGAGTCATCAGGTGCTCAGGCCAGGCCACCTCTGCGTTAGACTCTCAGTTTCCGGTTCTCGCCCACCCTGGCCCCCTGGAATCAGGCAAGAGACAGACTTGCAAAGGGAGGGGAAGAGGGCCTGGGGCAACCAAACTGGTGTCCTCATTCTATCTCACATAGCACCCTGAGCTTGACTGGCAGAACAATTGCTCTCACCAGACGTAGAGCAAGGAATCCCTGGTCCCTCACTGCCCTTCCTATTCAGCCAGAGCCACATTTGATTCAACAATCTGACCGTGGAAATGATGACCATTTAGTGACTTGAGCTCCCTGCCCTGGAGATTCAGCCAGGGCTCTGCTCTCAGCCAGCATATTATAAGATGCAACATCACTGTTAAAAGAGTGATCTAATTTTTTTTTGTTCTTCTTTAAACTTCAACCCCCTGGGCCTGCTGTCCAACCTCATGCCCCCACCCATCATGTGGCTGGACCGTGGAGACTTCCCCCATTTCCATGTGAAGTCTCCACTGCCTGGGGCTATGAGAGCTGAACACAGATGCAGAAGCTTTTCCTGCTCCGGGCCTGCCCTGAGCAAAGCAGCCACAGAGGGTGGGGTGCCAGGATCCCACAGAGGGGCCGTGGAGGAGCCTGCAGGGCACTGGACAGGACAGACAGCTGGGGAAAGCAAAGGGACCACTATTCCCAATGCTTCAGGAAAAACAACCTTCTTGTGCAGGCAGCAGGCCCTGTGTACCACTTGCAGCTTCCCTCTCACCCTCAGCTTAGTGTACTGCTCAGAAAAACTGTCCCACTTTGGGTCATCCTAGCTTAGCTCTGACTCCTGCCAAATCCTACCTGCGTGCACCATGCGGCTGTACACACAGCAGCCATGCGAGGAGAGCAGTTACTCGGCAGAGCACTGAGAACTGTCAGCAGGGGCCCTTGGATTAGAAGTCATCGGGTGGTGAGGAGCCAGCAAGAAGGAGGGCCAGCACCATAGGAGCATATTTGGGGTGTGGAGTGCTGGGGAGCAAACTCAGGGCCTTGTACTTGCTAGTCAAGCGCGCTACCACCGAGCTAAATCTCCAAGCCCAGGAGCGTGCTTCTTTTCATAGTGAAGGTAAGAGCTGTCCTCAGTGCACGGAGCTTCTTACTGATTTGTGTCCCTCAGCGGAGCCCTGAAGGGTCGGTGCCCTCTCCGCCAGTACCCCTTCCTTCCTGCAGAAATACGTTCAGCGTTACAGTGAGAACACACAGGCAAGACGCTCAAGAAGAATTAACTGCAATTTTCCCTATTTCAGTTTTCCCAGTGTGGTTCAGTTGCCAAGAAGAAAGATCCTTTTGTTCTCATACGTTTGAAGCCACCTGCCTAAATTCCCCTCTCTCTCACCAGCTAATTTCTCACAGATTTCTTTGCTTATTAGTCCAACATTGACTCTTTCAAGAATCCCGTTCCTTGTGTACAGACTTGACAGATACGCTTTCTTTGGGGCTCCTTGTCACGTTGCGGAGGGCGGGGTGGGGTCAGGCACACAGGGCCTGTGCTCCTGGGATCCAGGCCCCTCCCGCGCCCCACCTCTGACCCCATGAGCCCGGAGGGGGCCAGCTAGACGTAAACCATAACATTGGGATATAGAAAAGCTACTGATTTTTGTATCCTGCTACTTTAATGAATTTATCACTTCCGATAGTCTTAAGGTGAATTTTTACATTTTTTCATGTATAGAACATATTCTCTGCAAACAGATAGTTTGACTTCCTCCTTGCCTTCTTTGTATGGCTTTTATTTCTTTCTCTTGCCTAATTGGGAAATAAATAAATATTTGTGATGAAGGTAAATACAAAAGTTTTACACAATACTGGCAAAGTGAATTTGACAGCACGTTGAAAAGCTCACGCACCGCGATCTGGCTGGTTCCCCTCCAGGAACGGCAGGGCGGCCCCGCGCCGGCAACTCAATAAACAATATATCTCACCAACAAAGGCTAAACATCATACAACTGTCTCCGTAGATGCAGGAAAACATTTGCCCAAGTCCAATATGCATTGATGATAAATCCCTTATAAATTAGGGATAGAGGATCATGCCTCTACACGATAAAGACTATGAACGAGAACCCCGCAGCCAATATCACACTGAATGGGAAAAGACTGCAAGCGCGTCCTCTAAGATCAGGAACACGGCAAGCGTATCATTCTCACTATTCTTATCCTTCTAGAACTAGACATCATAGCCAGAACAATGAGGCAAGACAATGACATAAAATGCATATAAATAGGAAAGGAGGAAATAAAACTATCACACTATGCAAATGATACGACTCTATACATAGCAATGCCAAAAAGACCCATCAAAAGATGCTAAGAACTGATAAGCAAATTCATTAAAGTAGCAGGATACAAAATCGAGGTGCAAAACTCAGTAACTTTTCTGATAGTGAGCTTCTTGAGGAACAAATCACAAAAGCATTCTCATTCACAGTAAGTGCGGAATAATATATAGTACCTAGGAATAAACTTAACTGAGAAAGTGAAAGACCTCTACAATGAAAATTATAAAATAGGAAAGAAATTGAAAATACTAAAAGATGGAAAGACATCCATGTTCAAGGATTGGAAGGATATTGTTAAAACATCCGTACTACCCCGTGTGCTCTACAGATTCAGTGAAATCTCTATACTGCAGATATTTTTCACAGAGTTAGTAAAAACAATCCTAAAATTAACATGGAAACACAAAAGACCCTAAACAATGAAAACAGTTTTAAGCAAGAAGACCCAAACTGAATGCATCACAATGCCTGATTTTGAGACAAAGAAATACAATAATCAAAATAGCATTGTACTGGCATAAAAACAGACAGCTAGGCCAACAGAACAGAATAAAAAACGTAGAAATAAACTCGCTCATCTACAGCCAAGTGATTCTCAAAAAAGGGTGCCAAAAACATTGGAGGAAGTATAGCCTCGTTAACCATCTTGCTGGGAAAACCAGATAACTACGTGAAGAAGATTGAAACTGGACCTTTATCTCTCACCCCGTCCAAGTCAACTCGCAGTGAATTGGAGACCATAATATGATGTCTGAAAGCAGTAGAAGAAATAATAAGGAGGACACTTCAAGACTTAGCAGAGGCAACAGTTTCCTGGACAGGACCCTAACAGCACAGGAACCAAACGTGGAAAGTGACAAAGGGGATCCCAGCAGCCTGAAAAGTTTCTGCACAGCCCAGATAAGCAGAATGAAAAGACAACCTGCAGAAAGGAAAAAATACTTGCCAGTTATTCTTCTACAGGGAAAATATCTGGAATATGTAAAGAACTCAAAATTCTCAGCCACAACCCAAAACCCAAATAATTCAGATTTTAAATGGGCAAACTATCTGAAAAGAAATACGAAGGCCCAGCGAATGTATGAGAAAGTGACCAATATCATTAGCTTGCAGGAAAGTGCAGATCAAAAGTGAGATACAGTGAGACACCATCTCATCCCAGTTAGAAGGAGTATGATATTAAGAAAATAAAGCTGGCAGGGGGATGGCTAAGCAGAACTCTTACAAACCACTCATGGGAATATACATTACAGCATCTGCTGCAAAGAACAGTATAGAGTTTTTTCAAAATAAACTTAAAATGGAACTACTACATGATCCAGTTATTGTCTTCCTTGGGTATATACCTAAAAGAAGTAAAATCATCGTACCAAAGAGATACCTGTTCACCCATGTTTACTGCAGCACTGCTCGCAATAGCCAAGACACAGAAACAGTCTAGGTGCTCATCAACAGATGAATCAATAAAGAAAATGTGGTATATATATATATGCAGTGGAATATTATACAGCCCCAAAGAAGAATGCAGCCCTGTCACATATAGCAAAACAGATGGACATGAATTTATTATAAGTGAAATAAGCCGTGCACAAAAAGACAAGTATCACATATTCTCTTTCAGATTTAGAAGCTCACAAATAAAGACCTGAAAGTAGAATAGGGATTGTTAAGAGGGAAAAGGTGTTACAGTGGTGGTTAGAATTAATCAGTACCTGTTCTATGCATGTGTGAAAATATTTGGAGCTACTTTATACACACAATGTGTCAGCTAAAAAGAATACTAAAAAAGAAAAGAAATAGTATGCAGCACAGTGCTAAGAAGACAGAATGTGCTGAAAGTGTAGCCTGGCCCCATCCGTTCTTCTTCCGTTCCCTTTCAGATAATCGGGCTGGTGGGAGGAAAACCAGGATTCTGTCCCCACCTCCTTCTTGTCACTACCAATAACTAAGCAACCATGTGAAAGTGCTGTCAAGTTCGGGAACATGGCATGTACAGCATCAGCCTTCAAAGACTGTAGCACACAGCCAGGGACTCAGCTTCTCACTGCCTGCGGGGTTGAGTGCAACGTCCTTGCCATGGCTCATCGAGCTTTTTGTGTTTGGTTTTGCTGTTTAGCAAACACAAGTGTATACGGATGCCGTGCTGACAGGTGCGCATGTGGGCAAAGTCCCTGAGATATAGGCTTCCCAGAGACTCCCCGCATGCTGGGGCACCCTCCAGAAGGCAAGGAGGCAAGGACCGCTGGAGAAGGGGGCGGGGGGTGTCACGCCTGTCCAGGTAATGTCACTCACTCGCCAGGCCGAGTCCCGAGAGCACCTCAGCTTTGGGTACTCACAGCTCTGGGATCTGTCTTATGCCCAGCCAGCAGACGCTGAGCACGGCTTCACAAATGTGCAAAGCAGGTAAGCTGTAGCTGCCTACAATCTGCTTCCCAGAGCTCTGTTTAAAACAACTGCATGGACAAAAATTTGAGTTTGACCCTGATGGCCTTTTGAATGAATTTGGATCAGACTGCTGCTAAAAACAGTAAAAGAAAAAGATCCTAGGGGGTAATATGTGGAGGCCAATTTCAGCTTATTTACAGACCATACTAAATGTCTGCTTGTACATTTTTCTCTATAGGGTCACAGTGGGTAGATGTTATGGCTTGTGTCTAGGTGTCCTCCCCAAAGCCGCATGCAGTCATAGGTGAGGCTTTCCAGAGGTGGCTGGATCTCCAATATGTGATGCTGGGATCAAGGGTGTGTGATTACTAAATTAGTCCGCTGATTGTTTTGGCCTAGTTCTGGGTAGGATTAAAGGTGCCCCACCCCTAGGTGTGAGTGCTACCTACCCTTGAGGGTGGGTATCCTGGATAAGATATAAGGGAAAGAGGGTTGATCTGGTTGCTGGTTGCTTGCTGCCTTCTGCCTGCCCTGCTTTGCCATGGACTGTTTCTCCTCCGCGATGTCCCCTCTGCCAGGCCACCCTGCTTGGAGCCAAGTGACTATGAATTGAAACCTCCACAAACTGTGAGCTAAATAAACCTTTCCTCTTAACCTAGTGCCTGGGACATAAGAGGAAACTCAAGTGATATCAACTGGTATTCCCCCAAATATAAACAATTTAGACAGAAAAATAAAAGAGAGACGGTAGGAGACAAGAAAGGAGACTCTGTGGAGTGGGAAGGGGACCCGAGATGGGAGAGCAGGGAGGGGAAGTACAGATACCAAGGTGCCATGTGTACAGGTACCAACTCTCCACAAGGAATGTAACTATTAGTGTCACAAACAAATAATAAAAAGGGAGCAAAAGGCCAATGTGTTGTGAAATGCAGTACTCATTCCAGACTGACAGGCGCAGCATTCACTGAAGACTGATTCTGCTAAGAGACATGGGTGGGACTTCAAGGCGGGCAGCCTCTGGTAAGGTGACATTTGAGCCATCTGGGGAGGTACAGGGCTTTCGTGAGTCACAATTGAGGGGGAAACTCAAGAGTAAGTACTTGGATTTGGGATGGGGGACAGAATCCAAACTACAGGGAATAGTAGAAGTGTATAAGATAAGCCAGGGATGTGTTCTGCTCAGTTCATTGAAATATGTTTCCTGAAACACTCTATGTCCAGGGCAGTTTGGAAAATAGAACACACAAGAGATCTGCGACCCTTAGGCTGTGGATGGGAAGTGACAGTGTGCTGGGGTGTGAAGAAATGAGATAAGGGATCCGTGAGTAGGGGAATAAACTGGGAAAATGATTGCTCAAAAGAGCAAGAGGGCACAGGAAGAGGCCATGTCCAGGGCAGTGAGGTCCAAGCAGGGCATTGAGTGGTCAAGATATCAAGATGGGAACAAAGGAGAAAGAAATACTGCCAGAGGGGCCCTCTCTGCAGGGAAAGTTCTCCTCATCTGACTACAGGAGGGGACTTCTCCCTTGGACAGGATTCTTTTAAAATGAACAAGGATGAAATGACTTAAGGGCAACGGGATAGAGGAGACCAAGTTTGCCTTTCAACAATAATTAATTCCCACCTCTGTCTGGTGAGCGACACTGATGTTTTGACACTATTTTCTCCTGTCTACCACACGGGAAGAGCAATGTGTCTTCCCAGAGGCAGCATGGGAATTCCTGGGCCAGTACAGGAATGGACACATCAAGCTGTGTGGAGGAAAAAAGTGAGGTTCAGAAGCAGAGGAAGCAGAAGGGAGAGAGAGCGCCAGGAGAAGGATGAAGAGAATTAATCCACACAGGAAACCAGCTGCTCTTGGCGAGACAACACTCCGTAAGCACGGCCTTTGCCAAATCCACATCCCAGCCATCTAAAAATGCATGCAAAAGCAAGAGTCACTGTGTGCCTGGCCACAAAAACACAGAAGGCCCACTCTGGCCCAAGGAAACCCTCAGAAGAAATGCCCCCCAGCTCTCTGAAGGGTGCACCAAGAGCAGGCGGAAAGCTACACTGTGGGTCCCCGCCTGGAGCATTTGCCTCTGGAGGAATCCATGTCTCCAGGGGGCCGATTCCAACCGAGGTTGCCACCTCCTACACAGCAACTGAGAACAGCTGGGGGAACGCTGACCTCTCCCTGGGCCTCTTCCCTGGGCCTGTGGGGCCAACGGAAACACAGGATGTGGCTGGAGACCATTCTTCCTGAATTTATCCTGGGGCCAGATCTGTCACACAGAGGCCCCGCCTCCCTGAGTCAGCTCAGGGCAGGGAACCCCGAGGCCGCCATACGCATGGCCCTGGCCAGTGGAGGCCCTGGGAAGCTGTCCTGGCCACAGACAGCCCTGCGGCTGAGCCCCAGCCCCACACTTTTGTGCTCCATCTAAATGTAAATTCATCTGAGCAGTTTGCTAATGGAATCCTTGGGCAGAGACCAACCAACCAGAGGGGGAGGGGGAGGTACAGCAGGTTGACTGGGGGCCAGACCCAACAGGGCTGCCCCAGTTCCACGCTTGTTAGTAACTAGCAAAAAACCTCACTTTCTCTTCATCTTTCTGTCAACCAAATGGAATGATGATGCATACACCTCCAAAGCTGCAGAGAGGATTAAACAGCACTGTTCATGCTCAGAATAGCGTCTGCCACTGTGTGCCAAAGCACGGTACATCTTGGAGGTCGTGTGTTTTTTATAAATGTGGGATTTTTACCTGACACAAACCGATTTCAAAATGCATGGGGTGATGAGAATATACAGTAAATGTTTAAATTTGAAAGACACAGTGCCATTAATCCCTCTCAAAATAACACCACCAGTAACCCACTTCAAACCCAACATGGTTCTTGCCACTTTCCGAAGCAGCTCTGGAAGTTTTCTTTCCTGATTATCTTTACGAGGTGTAATAAAAAGTGTGAATGCTGCTGCCATCCAATGGAAAGGCGGGCTCATAAAACATTAATGTGTTCTCATCCACCTCGTTCACCAGGTCTGACGTCCTGCCACACCTGACTCTTCCCCAAAGTCTAAAACACCTTGAAAGTCAGTATTGGAAACGATTCCAGAGGTCAACAATAGTGCAACTAAAGACACGCAGGAAAGAGGATTTCTGGAACTACTCAGAAAGTGGCAAGAGCCACGGGATGGGTGTGTTCAAACAGAGGGGGAGAATTTTCAGGGAGATTCATGGCAGTGTGTCTTTGACGGTCATAATTTTTCTAAATTTAGACATTCCCCTTATCTTTCGACTCTCCCTCACAAAATGTTTTTATACTTCTTCAACTTCACTCATGGATAATCTCCCAAAATATTTGACATAAAGCCAAACTCAAAAAAGTACAAACTTACTTAATTGATAAGAAGTTCAACACCAGGCAAAACAAATCCCCAGATTTAGGAAGCAAAAGAAGTGGTTACCCTTTAGGAGGAAGATGGAGCTGGCCGTGAGAAGAGGCAGTCGGGGACCACGTTGGGAGAGTTCGGTTGTCAAAATGCTGAAGATATTCTGTGTCTGTATCAGAAGCAGATCACACGGATGTGGTGTCTTGATGAAAACTCAGAGCTAGAGCTTTCTCTTTGTGCGCTTTTCATGAACGTGTTAAAAAAAGATAAAGCTCTCGTTTTTCCTTTCGAAGTACAGAAACCAAGTGCTCCCTCTTCATGCACTTATTCTACATGTATTGACTACCTACTATGCACCAGCACCACTCTGCATGCTTGGTGTGTTGGAAACGAGGCGGAAGTGCTTTGCCCTGCCGGGGAAGCCTCCATCCTGGCAAGGAAGGAGCCAGCCTGGTGGAGCGGAGAGCAGAGTGCCAGCTAAAGTGCTTGTCTATTAAATCATCATCTCCTTAGGGGGCAAATGGACTTGATAAATGTCCTGCCTACGTTTCAGTTTATTTATGCATTCCGAAGCCTATCAGGGAAAGAGAAAAACTTCTCTTCTGGGATGTCATAGACAATGTACCTTGATCTTTTGAGTAATGTCCTCCATAACTTCCTCAAAAGAGCTCTCCGAGTCCGCTTTACTTCATCTTCCAGTGGGAGTCTCCACCTACCTCCACGCTTTCCAAACTGAGAAGCCGGCAGTGATGGCTGAGAGAATGTCCGGTGCAGAGGACAGTCGAAAAGCATCAGTCTCCATCAGTCCCCCAGACCACGTCCCCAGTCTATGTCGTCAAACTCGTGCTCATGTGTGACGTCGGTGAAACAGCAGACTAGGAAGTTCCAGTCCCCCACGTCTCCATGGAAAGGTTAAAACAGTGCCATGAAACTGGCCAGTTCTCATAGAAGTTAGTAGAAACGGCTGAAGATTCACAGGAGTCAAGGGAACGTCCATGGGTGAAAATCCAAATTTGAAATGGTAGGAAACTCAACTTTTCCCACCCCTCCCTTGCAAGGTTCAGTCTGGGTCTGGAAAGAGCGCAGCTCCCGTTCCGATTCCCTGGCCTGACACTCAGGGGCAAAGGAAATGAGGGTTCCCAAGGTCCCACCCTGTAAGGGGGATGTCTGAGGGTCCGGTCTTTGTTCTGACTAACTTGGAACTCAGGGCGGGAGAAGTAGTGGTCACTGTTCACAAAGCTATCAGGAGGGGCTGGGGATTTAGCTCAGTGGTAGAGCAAGTGCAAGGCCCTGAGTTTTGAGCCCTAGTACCCCCCCTAAAAAAAAAGCTATAGGGAAACCAAGAAGATCAGCAGTTACTAGAGAAAGCAAAGATGGTAGAGACATATGACAGGCCACTGAAGGCCCCCAGAGCTGGGATGAGATTCTTTGGGAAAGTAAAACACTCAAAGCCTCTTTGAAGAGGAGAGAGGGGACTTGGAAAATGTCACACCCAGACCCTCCCCCAGACTCATGCTCAGCCAAGACCCAACAAAAACGTAAGTGTTCAACTCTGAATGTCGAACCCTCTAGTATGGCCGGCTGAGGAGCGAAGAGTGCCCCACTCAGGGTGAGTCTGCAGAGACAGAGAGAGGGCCATTTCCAAATGCCCAGCTCTCAATAGAGATTCACACGGTGCTCAGGAGAGCAACAAGACAAGCATGATCAATCTGAAAGAAGACGCCAAGTTGGCAGAAACAGTCTTCCCACCAAAAACCAGACAACCTACAGGAATCATGTTTATTACACAAAGAATGTAAAGCAACTCTCCCACCTGACCAAACAGCAATCAAAAAAGAGCAGAGGACATGACACAAAGAATGTAAAGCAACTCTCCCACCTGACCAAACAGCAATCAAAAAAGAGTAGAGGACATGAATAGACATTTCTCCAAGGAAAAGGTGCTAAAATGGTCAACAGGTACATAAGAAGATGTTCAACACTGTTAGTCATTACGGAAATGGAACTCAAAGCTGCATTAGTTATGGTTTCACACCCACTAAGATAGAGATGACTAAAAACAAGACATAAAAACTAGAAAATAATCTATTGGTGAGGACATGGAGAAAGTACAACCTTTGTACATTGATGATGGGAATATAAGATGTATAGCTGGTGTGGAAAATAGTGTAGCAGTTTCTCAAAAAACAAGAAACAGAGTTACAAGAAATAGAGTCATATGACCAGCTAGGTGCAGTGTGCATGTTGTAATCTCAAGCTACTTGGGAGGCTGAGTCAGGAGGACTGCAAGTTCGAAGCTAGCCTGGGCAATTTAGCAAGACTTGTCTTAATGTCAAATAAAATGGAGATGCAGCTCAGTGGAAAAGTACTTGCCGGGCATGCACAGGACCTTGGACTCAATCCCCAGTACTGGAGCAAATGGACCACATGATTCACTTGCAGGCAAACACCCAAGATTATGAAGACAGGGAATCAAAAAGAGAAACACATGCACGTGTGCACGCATGTGCGCGCACACACACACACTTCCATGTTTATGACAGAATTGTTTACAATAGGAGAAAACAACTCAAATATCTATTAACAGATAAAACATGGTACATACATATAATAAAGTATTCAGCTTCAGAAAGGCAGGCAATACCGCCTGCTACAACATGGCTAAGCTTTGGAGACACTGTGCTAAGTGAGATAAGCTAGACACAAAAGTACAATATTGTCATTTCACTTACACATGGTAAATGAACACTCAAATTCACAGGGACAGAAAATAGAACGGTGGTTTCCAGAGGGTGGGAATAGGCGGAAATAGGGTGTTACTAGTTACCAAGTACAGAATTTTAGTTTGGGAAAATAAAAAATTCTGAAAATGGATGGTGCTGACAGTTGCATAATGATGTGACTGGACTTATATTTTAAAATGGTTAAAGTGGTAAATGTTGTACTTTAGATATTTTACCACAATATAAAACAACTGTCCTAAATTTGTTCCAAGAACTCAAGAAAAATATAGACAAAGAAACTCAGAAAAGGCAATCAGAAAAATGAGCAAAATAAGAATATGAAAGAGACAGAAGTGATTTAGAGAGAACCAGACAAACATTCTGGAGCTGAAAAATAAAAGTAAATTGAACAATGTACTACACAGGTACAAGAGCAGATTCGAACAGTCACAAGAAAGAAAAGTTAAATTGATGACAGGACACTTGAATTTATCAAGTCTGAGGTACAGAAAGAAAAAAAGGAGTTAAAAAAAGGAAACAGGGTATAGGGTGCTCTAGGACTCCATCAAGTTTGCCAGTGTGGGCTTTATGGGGGTCCCAGATGGGGAGGGGACAAGGGGCAGAAAACCTACTTGAAGAAATAACAGCCAGAAATTTCCCAATTTAATGAAATACATGAGTGTACAAATCCAAGAAGCTCAGCAAATCTAATTAGAATCAACCTAAAGAGACTCACACAGAAACATATGACCACACTGCCCAAAGCCAAAACCAGAGAGAGAATATCAAAAAGACCAAGAGAAAAGTACCTTGTGGGGTACCAGTGAGTCTCAGTGAGACCCTTCATCAATTTCTCACAGAAACCTTAGAGGCCAGAGGACACTGGGATGACCATGTGACATGACTGAAAAAAAAAAAAAAACTCAACCGAGAATTCTATCCAGCAAAACTGCTCTTTTATGAGGTAGAATAAGCTTCCTGATTTTAAAACTTGGTACAAACTCCAAAAATAAGGACAGTATGATACCAATATATAAAAATATATACAGACCAGTGAATAAGGAGAAGGAGCAAAGAACTAAATCTTCACATTTGTGGTCAGATGATGATGATGATGATGATGATGACGATGATGATGATGATTTTTACAAAAGTGCCAAGACCATTCATTGTGGAAAAGATAGTATTCAATAAACGGTAATGGGGAAAAATGACAGCCACATGCAAAAGATGAGGTTGAACATTTACCCTAAAACATGTATAAAAATTACCTCACAATGAATCAAACACCTAAATGTAAGGGCTGAACCTATAAAACTCTTAGAGAAAAACTTTTTCAGGGGAAAGTTTTGTACATTGAATTTGGCAAGGATTTATTGGATAGGTCACCAAAAGCAGAGGCAAAAACAAAATATAGATGAATTTTTGTTATCAAAATTAAAACTTCTAGCTGGTTGCAGTGGTGCATCCCTGTAATCTGAGCTGCTTGGGAGACTGAGGCAGGAGGATTCTAGGTTTGAGCCCAGTCTGGGTTTGAACTCAGTCAGGCCCTGTCCTAAAAAAATATTAAATATATATATATATATATATATATATATATATATATATATATATATATATGGATAGGAATGTATCTCAGTGTGAAGGTCCTGGGTTCAATTCCCAAAATTAATGTACCAAATAATGTAACCCAAAATAATATACCAAATAATGTACCTTGCACCAAAAATAATGCAATAACTTTTTATATTAAATGACACCATCGACAGGATTAAAACAACCCATGGAATATGAAAAATATTTGCAAATCACATATTTGATCCTTCTGATTAATACCCAGAATAAATAAAGAACATTTAAAACTCAACAGCAACCAAAATCCAACAACACAACTCAAAGATGGGCTAAAGAACTTAACTAAATATTTCATTAAAGAAGAGGTAAAAATGACCAGTAAGCACACAAGAGGATGCTTAACATCCCAAATTATTAGTGATGCAAACCAAAATCAGAATGAGACAGCATTGCAAACTTACTAGGATTTCAAACTCAAAGTACATATACAAAAAACTAAATAAGAACCAGAAAATAACATGCTGGTCAGGATGTGGAACTCTTGTGCATTGGTGGTAGGAATATAAAACTGATTAGCTGCTATGGAAAACAGTATGGAGGTGCCTAAAAAAACTGGAAATAGCATCACCATATAATCCAGCAATTCCTCTTCTGGATTAAACCTGAGATAACTGAAATCTGGGCGTCAAAGAGTTACACGTACAGCCCTGTTGTTAGAAGCACTATTTGCAAAAGAAAAAGGATGGTACTAACAACACAGTTGTCTATCAACAAATAACTAAATAAACATATCAAACAATGGAATATTGCTCAGCCTCAAAAAGGAAGAAATACATATGCTACAGTGTGAATGATCCTTGGCACATCATGCTATGTGAGATAAGCTAGAAAGAAAAGGAGAAAGAGTGTGCAATACCATTCATATCACCTATAGAGAGCAGTCGCAGTGGTGGGGACAATTGTAATGGTGTCCGCCAGGGCAGAGAGTGGAGAAAAAGAGATGTTAGTGTTTAGTGAGTACAGAGTTTCATTTTGGGAAAATATTTTTTTAAATGGATGGTGGTGGTTACACACCTTTGTGAATGAATCTAAAACAGCGGAACAGTACACTAAAAAATATGCTTAAAGTAGTAAATTTTATGTGTATTGTAGCATAACTTTAAAAAACAAACAAGAAAATGCCAGTTGAAAATGTGACATTTCTGTCACCAGAGACTTTCAGTCAGCCCTTTCTGGGCCCCCAAAACACATTCATCTTGAAGCCTTTCTTACATTTGTCATTGTTTATACTTCCAACAAATATTTAATAAACACTGACCGTGTCCCAGGTGCTATACTGGACCCAGGAAATAGAATAGTTCAGAAGATGAAATTCCTATATTTACTGGGACACTTTCATTGTAGTAAACACAAGAACAACCGAACTCCTGATGCCCGAAGCCCACCTCCAAGGCACCACGGAGAAGTCACTCCGTGGCCAGGCACGGGGCACTGTCATGAGGTGCACACAGAAGGCCTCTTGGTGCCGACTCGCCGAGCCTCTGCAACATGCCAGGTGTCGTGGTAGAACTACCAAGGGGCGGAAACAAAGACCAGTGTGACAGGGTCCGGGTGCCGCAGGCTTGCTCTGCAGCCACTGCAGGTGGAGAGCCCACGTCAAAGGAGGGCTTGGGGCTCTGCCCAGTGAGGACACTCAAGGCGTGTGCAGGGACCCTCAGGGCAGGGCCACACTTTCATCTCCAAGGTAGGCTGACGTATCACGTGCATACATGCAGCTCGGGAATTTCTCAAACTACAGCCTTAGTGAGGAAACTATCGAACATTTAGATTTACAGAGATTTTTACTGTAGGCCAAATGCTGGTCTAAGTAGTTTATATATTTCTATACTATGATCAAAACTATGAATACTTGAATTTTAAAACATTTGTTATAGTGAAAGACACATTGCTATGAATCTCCCACAAAACATCCCCCCCTTGATTTGAACACACTCATCCCACCATCCTGGCCACTTTCCACTTTCCACAGAATCGAGTCCTCTTTCCTGAGTGTCTTTAGTTGCACTGTCCTGGCTTCCTCCGTGTCCTGACTCGATTCAAAATGTTTTCCTTTCATGGTTGTTTTGACTTTGGCCAAGATCCAGAAGTCACACGATGCCAGATCTGCTGAGTAAAGTGGATGCAGATGCACCTTAATATTTTTATTTGATAGTAAATGCTTTGAACTATTCAGGACATCGAGGCAGCCACAACAGCACAACTAAAGACACTTGGGAAAGAGGTCCCTAGAGCTGCTGCGGAAAGTGGCAAGAATAATGGGATAAGTGTGTTCAAAGTAAGGGGAAGAATTTTAAGGGGGATTTATGATAATGTATCCTTTACTGTAATATTTTTTAAAATTTGAACAGTCACTGTGTGCACTCTGTACACAGTCACTGTGGATTTTGATCACATATGACGTATTACTTCCTTCATTCCTAAGTCACATTTAGGGGAATTACTATTATCTCCAATTCATAGTAGAGAAACAGAGACATGGAATTTAAATAATTTTCTGAAAATCAAATTGCCGATAAACTCCCAAGCATGGTAAGAAGGCAGGCAGACGTGAGGACTCCCTTGTGCTGGGCGGCAGGGTCTGTGGCTGGTCCCTGGACCCCAGTCAGGGGTCCAGTGGGTCAGCCTGTTGCCCTGCTGTCTAATTTGTCTTGTGTGTTGGTGCTGGGGATCGAACCCAGGGCTGCACACATGCTGGGTATGAGCTGTACCACTGAGCCCCACCCCAGCCAACAGCTGCCCAATGCTCCATGGCCCTCCCAGGTGGCCAAGTGTGTCTTAAGCTCACGTCGGCCCGTCATCAGGGTCCTGTGGGTTCCATCCCTGCCACAGGCACAAGCTGGCTGACATATGCTGCTTTGCTCCTCCCTGCCCAGAGGTTCTGGGTCTGAGGGAGAGCACGAGGCAGAGGGAAAGACAACATGGTTGCTGCTGTGACTACACTCCTTAGAGTGGGGAGCGTGTGTCACCTCATAATCCCCTAGCTGGGTCACGGCTCCTGTGAGCAGCATCGTGGAAACACGACGGCGTGATGCTGCGAAACCCGGCTCCTGCCCTGCTCAGCTGTGAGTGGCAAAGGCAAGGCGTGCGGTGTCAGTGGGTGGGCGGCTGTCTGGTTCCAAGCTTACACCAGCCGCAGTCGTCACCCAGCCTCCTGGGCCTGCCTCCATCTATTAAAGAGCAATGAGTCACTTGTTCTCATGGTGACTGTTCACACCCAGGACCGAGGACAGGGAAACCCCCAGGGCTGCACAGAATGACACTCCCCAACCCAGGGACAGAAAGGAGCTGCTCACCATGATATCTTTCAGAGCAGACAGGAAATGGGGTCAGCACGGGAGGGAGGCGATGAGAAGTGCACCTCTCAGCACTGACACACTTCTCAAGTCTTGTCAGCACACCGAGATTCTCAGAAGGCCAGCGACTTGAAGACGGCAGGCTCTACCCACCTCCGAGTTTCTGGAGCTTGAGTCCTACCATGGAAAGCCTTGACTCACAATCCAGCGCACACAGCATCTACACTTGAAAGTCAGGGAGAGAAAACCGAGGTGGGCAAGGACACTCCTCCACCACTTTCTCTTCTCACCCACACATGCACACCAATATGGTGGCCAGGACTCATGATGGGGGACCTGAGGGGGCTTCCTTCCCCCACCAGGAAGTTTCCAACCTCCTGTCTCTGAGGGGGAAAAGGAGCTCTTCCTACTGCTCCTCGTCACTCTCTCTTACACTTGTCACTCTGTGGGCAAAGTCTCATACCTCATACTCTGTTAGAAAATGTTTCCGAGTCTGTCTTGGCCAGGAAAATGCTGTCAGACAAGTCACCCCTTTAGATGCCAGTTAGAACTCCCGGAAGGTGTGTTATGTGGACATCGTGGGACCTGGGTGGTGGGAGACTACTGATACATGAGGACAAAATCCTTATCCCCCAGCATGACAGCTGCTCTAAATTCAGACAGACCACGGTTTAGATTCTGTTTCTGCCACATCGGAACTTGAACAGGTTACATAACCTTCCCAGGCCTTGATGTCTTCTGCCCAAAAAACTGGAATGATGATTATCTTGCAGATTAACGAACTAAACGACATGATGAAGTGGAAGAACAACGCATGTAAAAGTAGGTCTTGTTTCAAGGATTCTTTTCCAACGCCAAATAAAGCCTCCTACACCTTCCTGTCTTACATTCTGCTCCACCAAAGAACAATTAAAAAAAAAAAAGTTTAGTCTAGACTTAGTACATGCACATTTTCTGTGTGTTCCCATTTCGTTTATGCTTTTCCACATTAGGGAAATGAGAGTGAGCAGGGAGAACCAGTGTGACCGTACTTGTGTCCCCCCCACCTAGCCCAGCTCTCCTGGGGCTTGCTGCGGGTGGCCAGAGGCTGCCAGGGCTTTTCTTCCCGGGACAGGAACCGGGGAGCCTCAGCAGGGAAGGGACAGCATCGCGATGTTTGAGTGTGGACAGGCGTGTGCTCACCTTCAAGGAGGCGGGGGCCCGATTCCTGCTCCTGGAGAAGGGCAGTGTGGGTGGAAGGGCACAGAAAGCACACAGCCATGAAGCCAGCACACCCTTACGTGTTGGTCACCCCCAGGACAGCCTCATGGACGTGCGACCCTGTGCAGTCACACAAGAGCCCACACTCAGGGGACTTTAATGCTCTCTTACCTACTTGGCATTTATAGGAGGGTTGATTAAAAAAAATCCAGTGTTTAAAAAATGTGTTACAGTAAAAGACACGTTGCCTTTGGTCTCCCTCAGAATGCCCCCTTTCTCTCTGAACTCATTTGTCCCATGGTTCTTGCCGCTTTCGGAAGTTCTGGAGTCCTCTTTCCTGAGTGTCTTTACTTGTGTTGTCGTGGCTGCCTCAATGTCCTGAACTAATTCAAAATGTTTACCTTTCATGGTTGATTTGTCTCTGGGGAAGAGCCAGGGTTTCGCGGTGTCTGACCTAGTGAATAAGGTGGATTAGGACACCGTGATGTTTTTCTGAGCCCACTTTTTCACTGAACGGCAACTGGAGGCAGCACTCACTGTATTTTTGACCCACCTCAAAAAGACATGAAAGACGACTTCCAAAGCCGCTTGGAAAAGTGGCAAAGATGATAAGTGTATTAGAAGCGAGGATGGGTATTTTGAGGGAGATTTGTGGCAACGTGTCTTTTACTATAGTAATTTTTTAAAATGTAAATATTTACTACATATTTTGACTGGCCCTTGTTTTATAAGGAAGTCTGCTGGGACAATGGGGAATATGCTGAACTTGGAGCTTGGTTCATGACACCTCCCAAGGACAGGACGGCCACTCTCCTTTTCCCTGGTGTCCTGTCACACCCAGTGGCCTCTGTCCTTGATCCTGTGGCCATAGCTGCCTTCCGCACCTGGAGGGAGTGGAGATGGGCCGAGGGCTGAGGCCAGGCGAGTGCCCCAGGTGACATGTGGGGGGAACGCAGCACTACCCCATCTCAGTCTGCACCCTGGCGTCCCCTGACACGTGCGTGCACGGCTGGGCTGAGCCTGCATCTCAGCAGGGGCAGTCCCTCTTCCATCCATCCTTGCACCTTGTCCTGCATCCCGTGGAGAAGCTTCAAGAGCCCTGCATTCTCCTGCGTGTTGCAACTTGGGGCAGGCCCACGGGAAGGGACATTCCTGCCGTGACTTCCCCATACTCTCTCCAGGCAAGGGACAGCTCGGCAGTCTGGCCATTGGTGCAAATCATGACCCGAGGCAGCTGCGAGGGTCTGCACTCATGTCTCCAGCATCCCCGGGCCCAGGGTCACACCTGAGCCGAGAGCTGTCCTGCCTGGTTGCTTGTGGAGGGTGCATCTTGCTTCTGCCCCTTAGGTCTGGTTTCTGTTCATCTCCTCTCGGCAGCTTTAGGCATGAGCCATAAAATTCAAATTGTGTAATTTCAGTGATGCCACCAATGGGTTAGATGCTCTGATAGATTTTAAATTACTATTGTACAATATAAACATGAATGGGAAGACTTATGCTATTAATTTAAAATGCTAATTTTTTCTTAATGTAGAACAGAAAATACCATGCTGAATAAAGAAAGAGACTGCAGAAAAAAGGAAGTTTATATGTATGCTCTTTTAGTGGGCAATTTTTCTGCTTTTTGAACAAAAATTCATGCTTTTGAGAAGAGCCTGATGTTACACAAATTGTACTGTCACCCTGAGATCATTCAATCAGGAGAGCCGTACTGGGGTCCTATTAAGTGTAGCATTTGGTCATTCTATGACCCTCTTCAAATGACAGAATAATTTTCTCTGTTCTTCAGAGCACTTGACTTCTATTTCTATATTTACATATTTTTAAAATTTTATTTTTCCCTAACCTGGTTGTACATTGTCCATGAACAAAAATCACTTTTTTTTTTTTTAAATCTAACTCCTCTTAAGTCTAGTTACTGCTTCAACCATGAAGAATTCTCAATTAAATTTTGCTGCATGCCTGAAAGTCACAGAAATGAGGAAATGTTTAAAATGCTTTCCGGAAGCCAATCATTTCGTTACGGAAATCAGAACGCAGAAAAAAGGAAAATCTAAACATTCTACGTCTGGATTCCCGCCAGAGCTTCTGGGCTGGCATCCCAGCTCCTTGGGGACGGGCATCATCCCTGAGTGCCCAGCGACCCCGCTATCAGCATGGCAGAGCATCATCTTTCTCTGGCCTCGCCTGGCACCTCCACAAAGCGGCCCTCCTGTGCACCGTGGGGCCGCAGGTTCAGCCCTTTGCTCTTCCCACCCCAAGGCAATCAGTCTTTAGGTCTGTTCATTTCGCCTGCTACATTTGGCCCAACATTTACTTTTAATTCGTTTTCTTTCACATCACTCTACTCATTTTAGGCCACATTTCCGCATCTCCACTTTTATTCTCTGCCTTATCTATCCAACATGTGATTGATAGGAAATATTCAGCTACCTGCCAAGCCGAATCCATCATATTTCGTCATGCCGAACCAATGAAACAGTTCTACTCAGATGCCGATTGTGTAAGAGAAATTTGCAAAACCCATAACAAGGTCTCGCTTTCTACCAACGAAGATGGCGATGATACAATTTTTAAATTAAAAACATAGAAAATAAAGGTGGGCAAGGAATTAGAGAAACTAGAATCCCTGGTGGGAAAGCGAAAGGGCACAGGTGGAAAAGAGTTTGGCGGTTCCTCCAAAAGCTAAGCAAGACCGTGTGACCCAGCAGGTTCGTGACCCTAAAGATGAGGACAGAGGCTCAGTGTGCAGATGGTACTGCCCTTGGTGGTGGCGAGCTGGAGACACAGTGTCCAGCAGCAGTGTAAGGCAGAACGCAACATGGCCTGCGGGTGAAACGAGAGAGGACGTTGTGACACTCCACCGCATGGCTGAAGTTTGAAAACATCACACTGAGGGGAAGTGGCCAGACACCGGTGCAGGAGCGTGGTGTGACTCTACTTCTGTGGAACCAACACAACAGACAGGTGACAGGGACTGAGCGGAGCCACAGAGGTGATGGGGGCCTGGGCTCGAGGGAAGGAGGGTGGTTGCTTAACGGGCGGGTGGGGAGTTTCTGTTTGGGGTGATGAAAGAGTTTTGGAAACAGATAGTGGCTTTGGTTACACAACACTGTGAACAGAAAAAACGCCACTGAGCGACATACTTCGAATTGGTTGAAACAGCAAGCTTTATGCGATGTGTATGTTACTTTAATAAGTAAAATTCTAAAAACATTCGTGTATCATTAAAGCCAAAAAATCCTTTATGTGGTTTGAAATTTAAAATTATATTAGTAATTATCCTTGGTATGAATGTATATGTTGCATTCATTTCCTTAGCTATACATATTTTAGTATGAAGAATTTTTTCTTAAAAATTTATTAAAATTAAGCTGGGTGCAGTGGCATAGGCGTGTAATCCTAGCACTCTGAGAAACTGGGACAGGAGGATCAGAAGTTTGAGGCCACCTGCACAATTTAGCCAGACCCTGTCTCAAAATAAAAAGTAAACGTTGGGGATGTAGCTCAGTGCAAAGGCCCTGGGTTCGTCTCAGTAGTGCAAATGAAAGTCTTGATCCACAGAGCGACAAGGACGTGCACCTTCTCTATCTGCATCTATTGAGCTGTTAGATTCAGTTGTCTTATAAATTCTAAGTTTTGAAATAGCTGATTTTTCAGCAGATTTCTGTCTGGTTTTCCTCTAGTTAACATTTTATATAAATTTCCTAATCAGCATTAATTTTGAGAGACAATAATTCAGTCTATAATTTGCTGTCAAATACGTACTTTTGATTTTTTGAACTTGTGGCTGCTGAAAGGGTTTACTGCTAATAAAAATCACCATCAAAGAATAAAATTAAGTAGTAACTGTAGACCCAGTGCCTAGAAGCTCACAGTAGGAAGTATTGAGCATTTTCTGTATGTTCTAGAACAAGACCCCTAACACATAATCCTGCTCACTAACAAGTATGTGAAACCTTTACTGTCCTGTGTTTTCTCTTGACCATGACAGCTTGTCCTGCATCTCACAGGCTGACTCGGCTGGCTGGCCAACATACAGAAGAACAGATTCAAATATGGTACTTCCCCGACTGCTGCTGGCGACCTGAAGGACTTCACTGTCAGGACTGCTGGGCTGATCTATGAGGAGAGTCCTGCATGTTGTCCTTGGACAGGAGATGCCCTTGGGAATTAGCCACAGGTTAAAGGGGAACTCTATATGCCAATATCTCAAATACTATAAAAAAAAAAGGCACAAAGAAAAATAACAGCAAAAATGGCCCTGGTAGAAGCTCTAAGTATGAAGTAGAATTACTAATTCGTTCAAAAGAAAAGCTTTAAGACAAATGATAATACAGACAGAACACATGACTCATGTGACCCAACCTAGAGTCATTTCCCACGTAAGCCCAAGTGAAGATTTTAAAATATAAATTTGATCTGGTCCTTCTCCCTTTTCATATTCTTCATTGTTCCCTATGAGATAATGTTCAGAGACTTTGCAGTGCCCGGAACGTGCTCCGGAGAGTAACCCTCCCACTCCCCCAGCCCACCTGCAGTCTAGAGAGAGGCTGGTGCGAGTTGTTAGCTTAATGAAACTCCCTGCCAGGACTTCCTTGCAAGTGGGAGGATCTCCCGGCAGTGGGCCTGGCCAAGGTCTCCCCTCCTTTCAGACTGAACTAACTGCACCAGGAGATTTCTTCTGCTGCAGCCTGTGTAAGGATCCTGTCACCTGCCCCGCTGGGCTTCTCCTCCTAACACTCCCTGCTCTCTCAGATGCCAGCCTCTTTTCTCTGGTCCCTGTTAACTCCAATGTCCAAGAAGTCAGACGTGTCTTGTTTCCCGTCAGATACAGTCTGCCTACCGAGCCCCTAGACATAGAATCTAAAGACGCATAATTGACAATAAAAGACAGCACAGAGTGAGTGCCGAGTCAGTAGTAGAAGCAACAACTGCTGAAAGGTGCATTTCAACACACAAGGAGTCAATGTGCTCTTTCGACCCATTAGATTTCACTAAAGATATGTGATCTAGGTGCCCAGGAGCAAAATCAGGAAGGGTCAGAGTTAAGGTTAGAATGAGGGCTAAGGCCAGACTGAGACTGGGTGGGGCTTGGGAAATACATAACGATTGCTGCCATCTGCCTGCCGGGTCTATGGAAGGGTTTGGAGCCAAACTGAAAAGACCGTGGGTGGCTCTGCCACGGTTTGGGATTCTAGCACAGGGATCATCGCTTCGTCCTGTGGGCCTTGGGAAGCCATAAAGCCTCTGTGGGTGTGCTGCGCTGTGTCTGCTGAGCACTTGCAAGGTCCCAGGTCTCAGCCCCAGCACCAAAAATAAAAGGAGAGAAAGAAAGAAAAAAAAAGAATTAGGAGCCAGGGTTTGCTAACCCAGCCAGTCCCCGAGGTATGATGGTTTGAGATTTTCGAACTTTACGATGGAGCAAAAGCAATACACATTCAGGAGAAACCACACTTTAGAGTTTAAAGTTTCAATCCTTTCCAGGGCTGTCAGTATGTGGGTTTTCATCTCTAGAGATGGGGGTAGCTGCCCGCTGGCCACACAATCCCAAGTAGGAATAGCAGACGCTTTACACAGAGTGTTGCTAAGCTATAGTGCTCAGTGTGGGTTGAGCGTATTAAATGCATTTTCTTATATTTCCGTTTCAGAATGCGTTTACTGGGACATAATCTCGTTGTAAGTTGGAGACGTCTGTACAGCTGGCTGGAGCAGTTTTGCCAAAGAACATACTGGGAATCCTGCAGTTATACATTTCTCACACACATTTCCTTAACTCAGACTCACAGCAGTGTCTGCCTTCTATAACCACACCCACAAACCTACAAAATCGAAATAAAACAGGAGATTAACTTCTGTAGATGCTCCAGGGAGTCCTGACAGGTCGAACCGTACCCTCTTGATTAAAAAAAAATGATAATAAATGTGCGCAGCGTTAACATCTCAGTGATTGGGAAGGGAGCTCAGATCTGTTCGGCGGCAGAGTCAGAGGCACCACAGCGGCAGTATCGCTCAGGCTGGCTTCTCAAGCAGGACTTTGCGAGCTTTTCCTGTATAGGCGCGCGCAGACAGTGTCGTTTAGGTGCCCCTCACGCATTCACACGGCACCAAACACCACTGCAACTCAGAAGTGAATCACCAACCTCGTGCAAACCTGTCACCAGCCATGTTATTAAGCAGAGCACTGTCCTAATGAGCATTCCGCTCCCTGCGCTTCCGTCCCACTTCCCGCCGACCTGGCTGCCTCTCCTTCCGAGTTGAGGGACCATTAAGGGCACCAGCGGGTCCCTTCTCCATTAAGGCAGCGACATTTTATCATGCACAAGCTGCCCCCACGTATCCATCTTGCAGCCCTAACAGAAGCACGTGTGTGGCCATCTGCCTTCAGCACTAGTGCCTGCCACAATTTGGGTGGAGCCCACTTAGTCCATTCTGACAGCAAAGGGGACACAAATGGTAAATTCCACAGTTCACCAGTAAAATAATAGCATCCTGCTATTTAACTGACGCGGCCCACAACTCTGCCTTGAAAATATGCATCTGAAATTTTCTTTCACCGAAAGACTGTCACCTTCCCAGAGACGCAAGTAATAATTTTGCTCATTCAGAGGCAGCACCAGCAATTTCATCTCCCACACGTGAGGTCGACAGTTTGCTGTGGAAGAAACGCAGCTGACAGTATTGTATCCATCAGCCGTGGCCAACACTCGCCTCAGCTAAGACCACGCAGCTTAAATCTTTTCTCTGCCTTCCAGATAGTAGACTTTGCCCCAAACTATTTTTTTGTTTTTGCTATATTTCAATAAAACAAAAAATACGTCTGAAAGAGTTTGCTTCTGGCCATAAAAATGAATCACTTCTCATAGCTTGCTTGTGTACACCGCCTGGTTTTCATCAGCAGTTTTCTGTTCCCTGTTAGGAACCTGGCTGGTGGTTTATTTTAATGCAAAAGATGTGTCCAGGACATTACAGGAATGAGTCCCATTTTATTTCCAGGAAAGCCTCCTCTAATATTTTTGAGTAGGATAAAAGCATTCAGGACTTAATTGAGGCACTGAGAATATTGCTCATTGTGAAGATACAAAATTTAATTATGCATTATCAAGCCCAGACTGTCCAGGTCCTGAGGTACCAGACCTGCCAGCCCATCTTTGACTCTGAGTGTGCCACCACTCGCCACCCTAGCATGACCTGGAGGTGGTCTTTTCCACTGTCCTCCTCTTACAGTGTTCTGTGCACAGACAGGGGGAGACAGGAAGGGATGAGAGGGTAGCAGAACCCCCCCAACTTTCTTTTTCTTAAGATAGGGTATCGCTATGTAGTTCAGGCTGGCCTTGAACTCAGAGATCCTCCCTGCCTCAGCCTCCTGAGTGTGTGTGTACCATCATGCCCAACAAATAGTTTTTGTTGTTATTTCAAGACAGTGTCTCACTACACAGTCCAGGGTGGCCTTAAATTTTAACTTGAGAAATGAGTTATATATAGTGAGCAACTCTAAACCAAACAATTGAATGAATTTTTACTTTTTTTTTTTTTGAGGTAGGAGTTTGACACAGGGTCTTGCTATGTAGCCCAGGCTGGGCTTGAACCCATTATGTAGTGCAGGCTGGGCAGGAACTTGCAGTGATCCTCCTGCTTCAGCCTCCTGAATTCTGGGGTTTCAGGTGTGTGCCACCATGTCTGGCTGCCCTTTCTCAGTAGAACGAATAACATATTTGAAACCATTATGTATTTATGCTGCCTCTCCCTATTCCTACATGTGGAAACCAGATCAAAGCCAAGGAGCAGCAGTTCAGGCACATTAGGGACTGCCCGGAAAGCTGTGGCATTTTTGATCTCCCTGGTGGATGGGTGAGATTCTGACAGCCACGGGGCCTCCGTCTGGTGTCTGCAAAACTGACCTGGCCCAGAGCCCTTTCTCCGCATCATGCATGCAGGAGGAGAGCAGATGCCCAGCGGCACCAGGCTCTGTGGGCGGCTCCGGCAGCTGGGTCCACCCGTCCAGCGCTCTCTCTAACCACTTCTTCCAGATTTCCTGTCCAAGAAGGGAGCTTGGTTTTCAGTGAACAAATCTGCTTACAGTGGATGACAGGAATGCAGAGTTGGCAGCCTGTTTGTATTTTTCAGGGCATCTTCCGACAGGGCCAGCTGCACAGTGTCTGTGGAAATGTTTTAGGGAAGGATGGGCGAGCTTGGAGCCGATGTAGTGACAGGAGATGTCAGAATCGCCCTCGCCGTCCCAGGCCGGTGGGGAACCCTGCGACTCCGAACTCAGGCCCACAGGAAGGCGAGGGAGGACACGCAGGCTTCTCCAGGAGATTCATTCTCACAGGGGGACTGTCCCGGCCGTGAGCAGCCTGCCTGTCGCTGCATCCAGAGTCACCCTGGAGCTCAAGTTCTGGGTGACTCTGGAATCGGTTCCTCCTCACGTCAACAGATTCTCTGTTATGCTCCACGAGTGCTACAAACCTCACCAGGAAGCATGAACGCCGCTCGGGTTGAACCGTGTCTGCACAGAAAGGGACTCCAGGGTCTCACCACTCTCAAACCAAGGGACGAAATGGGGAAAACCCCCAAGCAAAAAATAACCGACCTTCTTTCCCTCGTCAGTACAGCCTCTCTCAGAATGATTTTATTTTTCCTCTTTCTCAAACTCAAACTTTTATTTTTAGGGATGAGCCATCATGAAAAATACACTTTTCCTTAAAACCTCATCCTGATTTTGTTTCACATTTGGGCCTCGTGAAAGTCTTAGCAGTGGAAAGCAAACTGTAGAGACCTGTGCCTATTGTTTATGGGTTTAGGAGATGGAGCCTCACAGCCCCATTGCTTTTACCTTCTCAGGTTTCCTGAGCAAGTCCCATCCTGAACTTCTCAGATGCTCACTGAGGGAATCTGAACCCCAAACCAAATGAAAATGTAACTAAGGTGTTACTTGCAAATACAAGCTTCAAAAAATTCACTTAGATCTCAGATCCAAGTGTACGGGTTTTCCCTAGATGGCAAGCCATGCTCCTGGCCAGAAAAAAGGGCTTGAACCAGCCCAGCCATGAGCCCTTGCTGCCTGGTCACAACGGAGTTGACTGTGGACACTTCTTAAAGGGAACAGAGTCCTGGGATCCAGTTGAGCAGAGTGATCCAGGTTCTCCCTCAAGAATGTGAACCATGAGACCAAAAGACCAACATTTACGATAAGCTGATGGGCATGAGAATTGGAAGGATTGTGAAGAATTGGGCCACACAGCCATCTTGGGCCACGTGTTGATGAAACCATCTAGGTCTTGGAAGAGACACTAATAAGCAGTGATAAAAAGAAGATGCAGACTTTAATGATGGAAAACACCTCAGTCTTTGTATTTCCACTTCTAATTTCTGCATGTCCTTTCACCACTTACTTTCCTATTCTTAAACATTCATGTTCTACTTTGGCCTCTGTGGTTTTTTATTCCTTACATGCAATAAACCTTTAAAAATAGAGATGGCCCAGAGAGGTAGCTCAGAGCTAGGAAAAGAAGGTTGTAACTGGCCCAAGTTACCAGTTTACATATAAGAACAATTTGTATGCTGAATCAGAGTGAAAAATCATAGAGAACCAGCAAAGAAGGAAAAGTATCTATCCCATAATGACTGCTTCCCGTGTCCCTCCCTGCATGAAAAATGAGAAGACTATCAGTATTTCGGTTTTCTTTCTATCACCTCCTCCAGTTTCATGTTGTGTAACTTCCAGGCTGTAGAAATCACATATTATGGCCTTCTGTAAAGTCCCTCTATTAATGCTGTCAAACTTCGTTTCACTGGTTGGAGCAATTTAGCCTACGCCAGTGATTCCAATAAATCTAAGAAAAGAGCAATTTTCTCAGACCTTGGGAACCCCATAAAGATGCTCTGATTTCTCAAAAGTTTACCAACTCCTACTTTCATAGCCCACATTAAGTGACATCAGAGGAAATTTTGGGTACAATCAAGATGAAACACTATCAAGCTCGGGGAAGCACTGCTTTCTTTTCTTCTCACCTACTAACACACGCACCACTGTTCGCTCTCTCTGCAACACACCTGTGTCCTTTGGTGAACCAGTGAGCCCAGGAGGCTTGTGACTGGAATATACTCTTTTGCTCCTCATTAGAAGTTTCGGTTGTTTTATTTCTTGCTTTCCTGCTGACTGTGTACTTCTCTGTACCTTCTGATGCTTCTCCAATACATCTCACTTGTACCCTTCCCTCGGCATCTTCCATATCCTGTGATGTCTAGGGAACATGACAGGACAGAAATTCAAGCCACACGTTGTTCCGATCCCGCTCTGCCACCCGGCGGCTGTTGACCCTCTTCCTTAGTTTAGCCATCTGTCTGCAGATGAAGGGTTCATGTAGATGATCTCCTAGAGCCCTCCTGACTCTAACATCCTGAAACTTTAGAATGTTCCTCCCAAGTGGAAAATGCTTTTAAAAATTCTCTCCTATTGCTACGTCTTATCTTCGTATTCTTGGCACTTAATACTGGGTGTCTGGAGGGGCCTGACCAATGCAGATTTGTTGAGTTATCCCTGCCACTGATGTATGCTATGAGCATTAGTATTACATTGTCATCGATGTGGCTAAGCTGGACAAATGTGTGTCTCCATGA
The DNA here is from genome assembly GCA_004026905.1 of Hystrix cristata. Lineage (NCBI taxonomy): Eukaryota > Metazoa > Chordata > Mammalia > Rodentia > Hystricidae > Hystrix > Hystrix cristata. Next base: position 42,949 of record PVJO010009470.1, read on the forward strand.
TCACGGATGGCAGGTGGTGGCAGAATAACCTGGAAAGGGTGTTTTCCATAGAAAGAGCCAAATTAATAGGACCATACTGTAGTCTCCTGGCCCTGCAGATCATGAGAAGGGACTTGACCCAGGGGCTGGGGCCCTTGGGAGATGGCAGAATCGGACAAGTGAGCTGCAGATAAGAGGAAGTCTGAGACACCATCTTTAACTACAACCCTCGGTGGCTTCAATAATGCCTCTCAATTCATAAAATCATGACTGATTGGACTTTTCATGGAAAATAAGATGGCACAGATCTTCATTCTAGTGGCGTACACTGGATTATAAAATTACAAATATGGAAGGACCCATAATCGGTAGGGGCGGCCATGTGAAAACAAGTTTGGGAAGTCTCAGAGATCCTAGGTGTAACAGCCAAGATGTCAATGATTTGAACAAAGTCACCCAAAACCTTCAAGAAACAGAGGCCCCACATGGCATCTGGTTTATACATCTATTTCCCTGTCAATAACCAAGGGCACAAAAGCATGACTGGTCTGCTATAAAATAAATGTGATGATGATAAAGGGTGAATGTATCAGAACCATCTAGAAGTGGAAGGATGTTATAATTAAGTCAACATCAGTCATCACGGCTACTTCCTTGAACGAGGCAGGCCACCCAGTGATACAGCCTGAGAAACAACTTCCTCTACACGCTGAGAAACAATTTGCCTGAATATGACGAGAGGGGCTGCATTTACTTTTAAAATGCCCCAAAGTCAATCTGACCATTAAAAATAAATCATCTCTGGATCTCTGCTTTTTAAAAAAGTTTACCATAGCAAGGACATAAATCAAATCTGTCAATAAGAGGGAACTAAAAAAGAACCACTAAGTCCAGCTACTGTTATTGTCAACAGCAGAGAGACTGAGGAGAAAATTGTTCCACTCATCTGATTCCTGGGTGGGTTTTAACCTGCTCCAGTACACACTCAGTGAGGTTGAGACTTCTTTGTTGTATTAGTCTCTCTCCTCGGCCTCCAACCACTCTTTCCTCGGGAACCATTTACCGTAACCCCAAGATTCTTCACCTCAGGATGGACGCAACTCATGGTGATACCATTGTCCACACGATAGCCACCAGTCCAAAACACTGTGTGTGTGTAGTGTAAACCTAAAAAGCAATACACCTTTGAGAGACCAGCTTCAAAAGGCACCTTTCCCCCCTAAATTAAAAACTTTTTCTTCTTCTTGAATATAAAAGAAACATGTTTACTGTAGGAAGTCAAACATTAGAGAAGAGATATTCTGGGGGCATTTTTTCTTCCGATAAGAGTGGGAGTCCTCCGAATTGGGGCCCCGACTTTGACCTCACACAAATTTAAGTACTTCCTCAACTGCCTTCTAAGTGCAGGAGATGACGTAGGGGGAGTCAAGCTTTCAGGAACGAAGGGCTTAGCATTTCAATCCGTAACATTTTTCCTATAAAAGTTCCGCAGGTACCCAAAGTCATGTCAGCATCGGTCTGTGTGATCATTGCAATATTGCTATGAAACCATCACTCCTTGCTACCCACTGGCCAGGGTCCCAGGACCCCAAGACCACACAATCTCCAGATCCCCAAGCGCACCATGAAAATGTATGATATTTGCATATAACCTACGCACAGCCCCACATAATTTAAATCATATCTGGATGACTTGTGATACCTAACACAATGTAAATACCACATAAATAGTTGCTAAATTGTTTCAGGAATAAGAAACAAGTTGGTACAGACATAAGGGGTTTTTAAAAAATATTTTTTGATCTGTAGTTAGTTGGTTCCAAGGACAATGGATGGGTGGAAATGGAGGCCGGCTGTATTCACCTGTATGGATGGGCCATCATTTAAACAATTACACATTTATGTTATTCATTTTCTCAACTGCAAATTTACTAAAGGCACATTTATGTTGACATGCACATATGTTTGCATAGTTTCCCAGGAACCTACTTAGGATCAACTCCAGGTGGAGGGGATGGGGATATAGCCCAGTGGTAGAACGTTTGCCTTGCAAGAGGTACTGGGCTCAATCTCCAGCACTGGGGGAAAAGAAATCCAGGTGAAGAATCACCTTGCTCATTCTGGCTTAGAGGACTAGAACATAAAAAATGTTGCTATTCTCAGTATTGTTACTGCTCTGAGTCATAAAGCTTTGCCTGGATCCAGGCATCCATGAAAGTACAACAGCCAACCTTGGCTTAGCCAGTGAAGGTAAAACTTCAAGTGCTTTCCAGCCTTGATATAGATTTCCACCAATAACTTATGACAGCACCCATGATCCTTTGCAGGTGAGGCTTTCCACATTTGGCTCAGAGGTTTTTTGGTTTTTTTTTTTTTTGAGACAGGGTCACACTAAGTAGTTCCTTGAACTCACTATGTAGCCAAAGCTGGCCTCGAACTCTCAGGGATCCTCCTGCCTCGGTCTCCTCAGTGCTGGGATTACAGCCGTGCACCACCACACCCAGCTGGTTCAGAGTTTTTTAAACAAGAAAATCTTGTGTTTGCATTTTTTTTGTGTGTTTATTGGCCATTTCTTTTGCTTCTTTTGTAAATGTCCACTTTTCTATTATGTCATGGTTTGGGGTATTTTTTTTAGAGTGAAATAGAAAGCTTCCTTTGTATATTAGAAATATTGGCTTTTTTTTTTTTTTTTAGAAAAGAGGAAATTAGACACACCTAAAGAAAGTATTACTGAACTATAGCTGCTGATAGAAAGCAGCACGTAAACACACACACCCCTGAAAGAACAGGAGACAGAAAGTTTCTGAAAGCTTGAGTGAAGTCCAACATACATTCTAGAATCCAGAGACAGTATGGCACCAAGACAGTGTCTAAGGACCTGCTGGTTGAGTATGGCGAGCTGATGATCAAAGACCCCAGGAAGCCCAGTGAGCCACAGCAAACACAAGATGTGCACCCGAAGACCTTGCAGACAAGTGCCCAGCTCTGTGAGCTTGGGCAATGGGCTCTCCAAAATCTGTTTCTTTTTCCTTTTCTTTAAATAAGTTTTTTTTAGGTGCATGTTTTATTTTTCCTAAAGTCAAGCCTAAAAAATCTCCTAGGTATGTACCTATGTGTCATGGCCACTGTTGTCCAAAATAGGAGAAGACTGACTTACGTTTTGCTGAAATGCAGGTGGCCATAGATTGGCACACGTGCACACACACACATTAATTAATTCCACTTGGCACCAGACGCCAGGGGCCAGGCAAGCAGCCCGGGGTCATTATTCTGTCCACACTGGGGCCCGCCTTGCTACACCGAAACCTTTTCTCCCTGCAGCCACACCCTATTCCAGAAGGCTACAAACAATTGCTGGTTTAATTCACCTGAGGGGCCGCCCTCTTGGCCACCTTCTTACCCTACAACTCCCCTTCTGTAGGCTGCAAGCTACATTTACACTTTTTGCGAAGTGCTCTGGTTCCAGTCCCCACTCCTGAAGATACTAGGATTTTACAATTGTATTAAGTAGACTGCTTGAGGGGAATTGAAATCTGAACTTAGCACATTGGTATACATTGATTTTTTAAGACTCCTTCAACATGCATTTTATGGTTTTCTTACTATTCCATAGCTTTCTCAGTAAAATTTCATATTTTTAGTCAATTGCTGATTTATTATGTTTTCTAACTAGTTGTGATTAGATATAAAAGTCTTTGGCTTGTGTTTTATAAGCAGTCATTTAACTAAAGTTTTATTGGTCCTAAATTTTCATGTTGATTAGTTACAAATAGTAGTCATAGATCTTTAATCTTTTTTTTTTTTTTTTGGTAATACTGGAGAACTGGATCTAAGACCTTCTCACAGAGTTATAGTCTCTGGCCTTTATTCATTAAAGGCCTGGGGTAAGACCTTTTAAAATAAGCTTTCACTAAGTCCATACATTGCCCAGACTGGGCTTGAACTTGTGAATGTCTGGCCTCAGCCTCCCAGAGTGCTGGGATTACAGGGCTGTGCCATCACAGGCAGCTCTTCAGCCTTTTATTTTGCTGCATGTAAGGTAACTAGATAAAATAGAGAAACAGAAATTATTTTTCAGCCACACAGATAACATTTCAGTCTGAGAGCTTCCCAATGCAGTATTTAGACATACCGATATTTAAAAGTCTTGCTTATCTGAATTTCAAAAATAACTAGATGTCTTATATTTTCTAAGTTTGTCATATCTGGTTGCACTTCTAGCACTGCAAGAATTATGTCAAATAATGACGATCCTAGCACTGCTGTGTTACTTCCAATTCCCTTAGGGTGTCTCTACCGTGTTACATTATTGTCGAGGATCTCAGTTACGAGTTCGGCAAGGCCAGGGGTCAGGAACAGATCTGTAGCTTGGGCCTAGCACGGTGCCCGGCATGCAGCATGCATGCAGTAGACACTGAACTGACGGTTGCGCTTCACTGCTAGCAGGGTTTAGGAAAGACAGTTACATTTCTTGCATTATCTTGAAAAACAATGAGAGATGCTTAACCCAAGTGCAAGTAAGATGATAATGCATAACCAGGTGTGAAGTCACACATAATAAGTTCATAACAATTAAGAGCTCAGGTTCAGCGGGATGCGCTGGGGCAGGCGCACCTGTGCTCTGAGCGGCTCCTGAGGAGGACGTGGGAGCATGGCCTGGGCAACAAAGTAAGACCCTGCTGTGTTAAAAAACAGCAACGAAAAACGCGCAGATTTCAAGCCATACTGCATAGTTCACCTCTCACCTCTATTTTTTACTAATTTCCTGTTTCTTGATAAACTTCCCCTGAGTTTTCGTTTGCAATCACAAGAACGCTGGTAGCGCCTACCTCAGGAAATTATTATGAGAGTTAACTGAGAAAATTCATAGAAAATAATTAGTGCCTGGGTTACGGCATGTTAGCCAATGATATTGATTAAAAGATGTTATCATAATTACTATGTATTGAATGTTCAGTAAGAGCTTAGCATTGTTCAAGTATTTTACGAATTTTTAAATAATAACATTCACTTTTGTTTTCTCTACTTCAGAAAATGAAAATTAAGAGAACAATCCAAGCTTGATGAAGTGGTATATGCCTATAATCCCAGCACTCTGGGAGGCTGAGGCAGGAGGACTCAAGTTTGAGCTCAGCCTGGGCAACTTAGCAAGCCAGTGAGAACTTGTCTTAAAATAAAACACAGAAAGGGCTGCGGATGTAGCACAGAGTGATGGCCTGGGTTCAATCACCAGTGCCATCCACACAAGCAAACTAAAAAGACTGAGCCTTTTCAAAAGTCTTCCAACAGATAAGCCAGTGATTCTCAAACTGCTGCCTGGGAGTTTGAATATCACCACGTAAATTGACTGTTTATTGCTACTGCAACAAATTACTAGAAACTTTATGACTTAAAACAGCACACGTTAATGTTCTTACACTTCCTGTAGGGCAGAGTTTACAGGCGCAAGTCCAGTTGGCAGCCCGCTGCTCATTTTCCGGAAGCTCTGTGGACTCATCCATGTCCACACTCGTCCTGGTTTGCAGAATTTGGGTCCCTGAACCACCAAGAGCCCGGCGTCCTGGCGCCGCTGCTGCTCACTCTCCATGTCCAGAGGCCACACACGCCCCGTGCTCAGAACAGCAACTTCTCCTGCCCTGCTTCTGCCTTAAGCTGATGAATAGCCTCAATTCCACCTGCACGTCCTTTCTTCTCGGGCCCTTGACTGGTGTCTAAAGAGCCAGGGGCTGCAGTTCCAGGTGGGACCTCGTTAGCATCCTGCCTGTCACACCTGGGAACATTTAGCGAGCTCTGGCCGCTGCCAGGTTTGCTGAATCAGGAGCTGGGAGATGACTCAGCAATTGGGGTCTAGCCTGCCCTGAGGCGACTCTGGTCCCAGGCACTGGAGTTTGAGGACCACTGAGATCCTGGAAGGGTTATGGTGCTGGCTTTGGCTTCAGAGCTTAAAGATGAGCCAAGCAAGTGTGCTGTCCGTGTAGAGCAACTCTCTGCAAGGTACTCAGCTTAATACAGCCTTTTAGAAGCACATCTACATTCATTCCATGACAGTAATTATTTCTGCTGTTTTATTCAGTGATGATAGATTTCAGTTGGAGTTTTAGTTGACAGCAATGAAAATATTATAATCCTGGACAAAAAGGTTTCATGTGCGCCTTCTGGAAAGAGTCAAGTCTAAGAAACAGTCCTTACTGTGAAATTAAGAGCACCTGGGGAAAGCCATGGCCAGCTGGCCCCTCCGTCTCGGAAAGTTGGGGTCAGAACAGGACGTCAGGATCGGCCCCCGTTTGGTGTTTGCGTTGCATTGCGAAGAAGACAGATGAGAAGAGATGGGGTGTGGGGGAAAGGCGAGGGGGCCACAGCCAAGGCTCTTGGATGAAGCAGATCTTCAGAGTTGATTTGCAACAGGCTGAGCATGTGAACATGTGGTGTGCAACTGTGGGCTGGAGAGGAATGACTTCCTGCATACAATATTTTCAGAAAATCCTTTTATCCTCCATAGTGATATTAAAGGCTGTAAAGATATTTAAATATGGATGAAGAATACAGTGGTAGAAAACCTCTTTGCAAATGAAATGCCAGAAGATTGACCTAGCCACTCTAGCCCATAAGATGACACTTTCACCCCGCTGGCTTTCCAGCATTTGAGGGCTGTGTAAATTTGACATAAGATTCATACAAGTTTTTTCTGTTTTGTTTTAGTTTTTCTAGACAGAGTCTTGCTATGTAGCCCAGGTTGGCCTGGAACTCACCTTAGGTGATTTTCCTGCTTCAGCCTCCCAAGTGCTAGGATCACGGGTGTAAGCCACCTCACCTGGCATATGATTTTTTTTTGTTTATTTAATTTCATCTTATATACCTTAAAAAATCTATCAAAACCTCAGAGGGCTATGGGGATAGGACTGATTCCATGATCATACTGTATCTCCCTTCACATGATCAAATTCTGCATCAAATTCAGAAACCACAACAACGCTAACTTGTTAGTCCACACATTTACTTGAACTAGTCAATCATCCTGTTTTATTTTATTGGCTTTTTATGAAATTTCTACTAAGGGTTAGAGAGACTGTAGAAATCGCTTACAGCTGCAGTGGAGGAGCGGGTACCACACCCCCATTACATTTTTAAAAAACATCTCAACTAAATCTATCTCACTGCTCAACTTGCCCCTGGAGGGGAAGACCAGATTGAAAGAATACAAGATGGTCTTCCTTCCTAAGCTTTTCCTCTCATGTGTTTCTGAAGCCCAAACAGTTACAGTTTCATTTTGAGCTATTAAAAAAAGAAGAAAGAAAGAAAAAAAGGAAAGGAGAGAGGAAGAAGGCTCATGCGGACCCCCGGGCCTAGTCCCCTGTCCCCAGGCCTCTGCACCAGCCGCGGTGCTGATGTGGCATGTCAGGAAATGGAGCCTGGGAATTAAGGGTTAATCAAGGTCATTTCAGAGCCAGCAGCAGGTCATTGTGGAGTGAGCTCTCAGGAGAGTCCCGAGTCCTCAGCAGAAGCTGGGAGCGGAGAAAAACCCGTTGAGGCTGCTTTGCAGTCAGTAGCCATCTCCTGGCTTGGCTGGCGGGAGGCTCAATTATGGGCTTTTAGCTTCACACCAGGGCGTCCACCCCGCCCGGCATTTGCCTTCCAGCCCCAGCTAGTGTGATGGGCTGTCTAGCACCGAAGTGCCGCCCCTCCCCTCCCCACACAGCTGGCACCACCCCAGCCCTATCCCAGCAGTCATGGCCGCACAGGCACCAGCAGCACCAGGGCCACGCAGGGACCTTCCCCTGGGTCCTCAGCCTAGCCTCGCCTGTGTGTGTTAGACCTGTCATCGCACAGACCCGCACTTCAGCTGGCTGACAACAGAAAATGACAGAGAAGAAAAGGGACACGAGGACCAAGGTGTCACGCAGCAGATGCCAGGCGAGCAAAGCCTGATTGAATGCACTGTCATCGGTGAGCACAGGACAAATGGAAGTCCTGTGACAGATCAAGAAGAGCGGAGGAGAGCTCCTGCCTCCTTGACCCTCCAGATGAGGAAGAGCTTGCTCCCCGGGACACCCCGGGTGGGAGGCCCCAGCTCCGTCCAGGCGGCGACCGTCTCTCCTCACGCCCAGCGTCCACTCTCCACCATTGAGTGCACCCCGCTCCATGGAGTGGGGCCGCAATTCCAGGTCCCCCTTGCAGGTCGCCAGCTTCCCTGTGACTCTGCCTTTCTCATCTGGGGGTAAGCAAGATAGAAAAACAGAAGACGCGAACCTCAAACCGGTCTTCCACACCACGTGCTGCACACATAAACCGACCAGACTCCTTAAAAACCCGTGAATGTTAAAATGATTCAACTAATGCGATCGATGTTGGGGTGAGCGTTTACCACCACTGTGGGCAGTGACGAGACACAAGGGTGAAGCCCGAGGGCCATCCGAGGGTGTGGACTGTGGACCAAAGCATGTTTACGTCACCCAGAGGATTGAATCCCATAGCAAACAAGTGAACAGGGGGAGAAATCATACAGCAGACTTGTGTATGGGTGAGCCCTATGGGGACTCCGTGCTAAATACTTACCCCACAGAGGTGAGCAGGCAGTGGGCTTCGGTTATAAATTCAACCCCTGGACTATCTAGTAAGGGAAGAAGGGGACTACATATCTCAATATGATGAAACACTCGCCTGATGTATGCAGTGGGAGCTACAGTAACTCAGGAGGCAGGAGAAGAAACAGAGAGGCATTTTTATTCAGTGTGTGTTCTGAAGGTTCTGAGACTAAATGAGGAAGCTGGGTATTCAGTCATTCACTGGGTATTCCAGCTACTCAGGAGGCTGAGGCAGGAGGACGGCCACTCTGAGCCTAGCCTGGACAATTTTGCAACGCTCTGTCTCAAATTAAAAAAAAATGAACAAAAGAAGTAAGCAAGCCAGATTTTCCCTGTGCTCAGGATGCCCATGGCCAGAGGGGGACAGGCAGCCTGTGCGATGGCCCAGAGATGGAGAAGCTGAGCGGAACACATGCAGTATTTTTAGAACAGAGTCTGAGGGTAGAAGGAGCAAAGAGAAGAGAGGCCAAACTTGGGGGATGTGTGTGCTCAGGAAGATGTGCAGGCTCCCCTGCCCTTGTGCCCGAAGGTTGTGTAGATGGACTCACAGGCAGGCCCCTCTGGTACCAGTGTGGGTGACAAGGGGGTCGAGGCTGGCTGCACAGTGAGATGGGTGGCAGAGACCAAGCGGGGGCTCCCACAGAGCTCGGAAGAGAAACCACCGACCTGAACCAGAAGGGGCCAGGCGGACAGAGGAGGTGGTGCAGACACTGGGGCGCCACAGAACCTGGACTTCCCGGGGCTCCGTCCTCGCAGACCCCTCTGACGGACAGGGCAGTGTTCACAGACGCCTTGCGTTCTCCTGAACAGCTCTCTGTTTCTGCAGAAGGACCCAGCCGGAGCCTGGCTTGACCCCAGCGCTTCAACAGCTTCTCGCTTTGCAGTACATTTCCCTTTCCCTTGAGCTGTGTCACACTCCACCTGCCTAGCCACCGAGTCTGGAAGTCCTGTCCCAGTGTTGAGACTGGTGATGGACGGTGCCACATGTGACACTCAGTGCATCCGGACAATGTCCTCAGACTGCCTTCTCCTCCTCCCCACCATCATTAGCAGTGGGTGGTGTGGCGTGGATTCCTTCCAGAACCACATTTCATAAGAAACACAGTGACGTGTTTGTCCTCCATATGCTGGGACAGGTGAGTACCATGAGGCAGCACCAGTTTTTTTGACGCACAAGCAGCAGCTCACTTCCCCAGCAATGCTCTGCTCCGGATTTTGCCAGAGAAGGTCACAAAATCAGGCTCATAAAGCAGTTAGCGTTGTGCCTCATACACAGAAAGCAGTCAAAACTGTCAGAACACAGTGTGACTTAGACCTACGCAGGTATCCCACTAACTGGCTTTTTGTTTCAGTCGTGACTCCTTCGCTTCAGGCCAAAATCTTCTAAGTAGACTTTTACAATACACAAATATATGAAAACCTGCACAGGTATCAAAAGGCATATGCCGTAAAACTATCTATATTAGTGCTTGAAGAAGCCCAACATCATTGGGAAGAAAGAAGAGCAAAGTGAAGTCGAGCTAACCTACCATCTTATCCGTGTACAGAAATTTATAAACGATTTTACCCCTGGAAAATTACAAATTTCCTTGTATTTGCAGAAAAGCAATGAAAAAATTCTCACTTGTTTCAGGCAAAGTGTTCATGCATTATTTTCAGGATAACTTGGTTTCTCTCACCTGACATTTCTGAGGTCTTTTGCTGGCACTAAAATTTCACAGCTGAGTGGGAGGCCCAGTGATTTCTCAGGGGCTTCAAGGCATTTTTGGTTTGTACCTTGCACACCATGGACTTCAGTGTGGTTTTGTTCCTCTTTTTGTAACCTTGTAAGAGTTTACGTGTCTACAAAATGTCATCTAATGTAACTATGATTCATAAAAATTGAAGTTTTTACCTTTGGTATAAAAATAAAGATTGCCATCTACAATGGCAAAATGTAACTTGGGCTGTCGCAAAAGGGCTGTTTCCCCACCCCAAGAGCACCCAGGAAATGTGGCCAATGGGCACAGGAGAGAAAAGGGCAGCTCTGAAACTTCTCCCAGTGAGACAAAGACAGTAAGGGGAAGACGTCCCAGGGTGCAGATGAAGAAAACGTAGCCTTCACCTGGCCGCAGCAGCAGGCCGGGAGCCTGTTAGACCCTCAGGCCTTGCCCAGGATGCGGAGGCTCAGGGCCCACATCCTAAGAAGGTCGCCAGCCACGCGATAAAGTTGGAGAACTGTGCTTAAAGCAGTACCTTGTTTGGAACTGTCTTTGTTTTTCATGAAAAAAAAAATTTTTTTTTCATGAAAATTTCATACATTCATTTCTCTGTAAACTGTCTCATTGTTCACATGATGGCTATTCTTAGTTTGATTACTTAAGTGTACATTTCTAATATGCTGTTCTTTTTTTAATATACTGGGGATTGAACCTAGGCCTTTACACTGAGCTGTATCTTCGGCCTTTTTTACTTTATATTTTATTTTAACATGGTCTTGTTAAGTTGCCCAGTTGCACTCAAATGTGCGATCCTCCTGCCTCAGCCTCTAAAATTGCTGGGATTACAGATGTGTACCACTGTGCCTAGTTCTATTTTCCTTATGAAATATCCATTTGCTTATACTTTTAAAAAAAAGACTCACTTTTAGAAAACCCATTTATATTTGAAAAGAAAATACTAAAAAGAGATTGATTTTAAAGGGAGTCCAGGAATAGTACAAACCACAAAGTCAGAGATTTATTAGCAGGCTTTATTGACTCGACTCCATGGAACTGGAGGTGGAGACACGCGGAAGAGGAATTGCTAAGGATAATCCTGGGATTTGGGCCCAGGCGGGAGGGCGGGGTTGGAACCCATTCACCAGTGGAGGTGTGCGGTTTGGGAAGGAGAAACTGGGGGTGTGATATTTGGAATACGGGCTGGTGGGTCACATTGTGGCAGGGCAGCCTCCCCTCCCCCCCACTCCCCCCAGGCATTTAACACACGGATACTCCACATCCACATCTGCAAAGTCCCACAGTCCTGGAACAGGCGTCTTAGTCACTTTCTTGTCTCAGAGACACAATGCCCAACACCCAGAGGAAGAGAGGTTTATTTTGGTTCACATTTCAGTCCATAGTCAGATGGCTCCAAGGCAGGACAGCATGCAGAAGGGCCTGGCGGAGGAGCGCTGCTCACAGCATGGCGAACAGGAAGCAGAGAGACTCAAGGGAGGAGTCAGGAAGGGAGATAAACCCTTCCAGGTCTTGGCCACTTTGACCCACCGCTTCTGACCAGGTCCCACCTCCTAATAGCAAGTCAGTTGTAGCATACACAATCCAATCACCATCCACAAGCCCTGCCTAGGAGCACATGGAGCTTTGAGGGGACATCCAGATATAAACCACACGACCTTGGACCATCACAAACAGGGAGGGGTGTCTGCGTCCAGTCTCACCAAGTCCAGCAGGGCAATCTCAGGAAGTCTACACTAGAGTCACCTGGGTCTGGGCAGGACAAACTCGGATCGCGGATATTCTTCTAAGCTGGGCTGAGGCTGGACTTCTCCCCTAAACCGTCCAGCCCAAGAGCAGCGGAGGCTGAACAGGGAGGTGCTTTCCTTTACCCCGTGTTTGGGTTTCTACAGCTTTCCAGATGACTACATCAGGACTTTACTTGTAAAGTCAATATTGACCTTCAACTAAAGTAAGCCCCACAGAGTAAAGAAGTTAGCCCCGCAGAGCAAAGTCTGGAAAACTACAAGTGAGAAAAGAAGGAAATTTCTTAGGTAATGTCTCCCACAAGTCTGAAATCATCAAAATGTCTCTCAGAGAGAAGTTAACTTACTTTGGCTTTGTTTATATTTTTGCTTTTAAACTCTGACAGTCCAGCAAGCGAAGACATTTTAAAAATTTGATACATTAGTAAATAAAAATGACCCAAAGAACAACTATCCAGTGTGTGAGCTTTGTATTTTGTTGGGAAAAGTTATCTGGGATACAATAGCAATTTTAGAACTCAGGTTTATTGGGATAATTTTTTTTTTTATAGACAGCACTGCCCTAGATGCCACAACGCGGCAGGTGCAAAAGGAATTCACACCCGCTGCATGATGATCCTTTAACTAGAGAGGATATTTAAATTCTAAAAATAGCTCTATTTAAGCAGGAAGGCAACAGCACATCTTGGGCAGTTTTCAAAAGAGAGTAAACGTGAATTCAGTGTTAATCAAAGAGCTTGCATGTGTGCCCTGCCTTGCTTCTAGCCCACCAATCTCACCAAAATCAATACAGGAGGAGAAAACAATTGAATAAAATAAAAAATAAAGTTGGTCAGTTACCACATGTCTTTGAAGTCAAGGAAGAGCGCCAAATACTTCAGTCATCCTGCCAGGCGGCTTTCAAATCGCCACGCGCTTGGGAACCTGGTCGGTCAGGCTCGTGAGACACGTGGGGAGATGCAGCAGAGTCGGCAGCATCTCCAGGCTGCAGGCACCTGTCTGGGGACAGCCCCGCTGGTCAGGCTCCCTCCTTGGCCGCTCTGCGCCAGAAGGGCACTTTTCCCAGCTGCCCCGTGACTAATACCCCTGTGGGCCTCCTTCCCTGACAACAGGTGCAGCAAATTATGGTTGCAGAGATAACTGGATGGGAATTTGCGGCCTTTGTCCATCAGCTGTGTTATTCCCAAGATTTCATTGTCAAGCCACACAGGCCACGGTCTAGACCCATCACATGCGTTATCTCACCCAATCCTCATGTCGTCCTCAGAGAGTCAAGTTTCCATTACAGAGACTCCTAGCCACTTCTTCTTTATTCTCACCCATTACACTGCGGGAATGGGGAGATCTTCGGAGGGACCCAAGCCTGGCCCCCCTGACCAGCCTAGCTCACTAGACACGAAGCAGACCCCTGACACCAGGAAACATGTGCAGTGAAATTCCTGTTTGTAGCAATTTGCTCTCGGATAAACTATTAGAACCAACGAATGTCCCAGTGAAGGGGCCATGCTGGATCCCTTCGGAGAGACAAAAGGCAGAGACCCTTGCAGGATGGCTGTCTGTCTCAATGCCCGGAACCCCTTCTGAAGCCCCCACACTCTGTCCTTGAGGGTTCGTCCAATACCTGTAGCCCACAATTATTTCTCCTTTCTTCTTCAATTACCTTGACATGCGCAATACAACACAATGGTCTCCAAGAAAATATTCTGATCCTCATTTTATTGACCAGGAAATAGAGTTCATACAAATTGTTTGATAATTAGATAGCAACAAGTGGAATTCAAGCCCAGGTCTGTAGAACTCCAGAGTTTGCGATTTTCCCCACTAGATTAATTTAGATCTGAATTTTTCCATAGCTTTGCTGTCTGCTAAAGCCATCTCAGTCAGCCAAGCCAGAGACTTTGTGATTTTTTCAGAAGTCATTACTGTGCTTTCCTAGATTTAAGATTCAAAACAATTATTTACTGGAAACAGGCATCAGGCATCCGTATTTTCATCCCCATTGCTAAGTCTGGGGAAGTGGAACTTCCTGCACCCTGGCCGAGTTGGCTTTCTTTCAGGGACTCCAATTCTAATTGCTTTTGCAGAACACATTTATATCCTGTGAGTTAGACTCTTCTCCTAAAGAAACATTTCTATCTTTTTTTTTTTTTTGCTGGTCAATTTTCTATGCACAATTTATCACCACTGGACCATCCTTATTGTTTATCTTCATGAACTATTTCCCAGTAGAAATTGATGAATCTTTTTCTCTTTCTAGCTAGCTGTGAGCCTGGTTACTCTAGGAGTTCTCAGTGGCTCAGATTGAGAGGCAAGCTACTCACCTTCCTCTTGGGGACAGCAGTGCACTAAGGGATCCCTGCCCTATGCCTGAGGTCCCTGACGCTTGTCCTGGGGTGCAGGACCTCACAGCACTCCGTCATCCCATATATAAACTGGGCTCACAGAATCTGGCTGTGGTCCACTCTTGATTTATTATGTGCACAGCTTAGGTTAAAAAAAAAGTTTTTTTAAATTGTGGTTCAAGCAAAAAACAAAACAAAACAAAACCATCCCTCCCTATAAATCTATCACTTTTGGTTACCTTAAATCTGTTACACTCATAACATTGTAACATCATCAAGCATTTGTAAAAATTGATTTTTGCTCATGCCCAGAGACTTTGCCTGAGACTAAGATTAAGGGCGGCAGACTAATCTTGCAGAAGAAATTTCAAGGCAGTCTAATGCTGAAGTAGTGGCATGGCTATTGCTATAGCCAGATTTATGTTGAGACTCAAGAGCAAAGAGCCCAGAAGAATGATCCAAAATATGAGTTTGGCAAAATATGAATTTGGCGAAATATGAGTGAATATTTCTCATATTCAAAATATGAGAAAGGAAACTCCAGTAAAGTTGCTGCCTGCAAAGATGGAACAGAGGAGAAACTGGTTGCTGAAAAGACTAGCAAGAAAAAGCCAGGCATTTTGGAAGAAGATAAACGATGGCCCAAAGATGTCACAGGAAACAGCCTTTGCAGCCTTGGAGTTGGAAAGGCGGGAGACTTTATTCTGAGAAGAAAGCTCCAGAGCACCGTGTTCCAGAATGGCAGCGGCCTAGGGAAGTTGTTCCTCAGGATTTGGTTCAGAGTGCTCAGCGATCCAGGCACACGTCCCCTACAGACAAGAGCGAAGGAAGCCTGGTTTCTGCTCCAGGTGGTAGTAGACTCTGGTGTCATCCGCGTGGTCCTGGTTTTAAGCGTATGCAGAGTGCAAGAGTTGGGGGGTCGGGAAGGCTTCCACCCAGATTTCAGAAGAAGGCCTGGGAGGCCAGGCAGTGTGCCGCTGAGAGGGCGGTGTGTGGAGCTGTGGGTGTGAAGCCAAAGGTGCACTGGAGACCCCAGAAGTTTGGAGAAACCAAGACCGTGGGTCGCCTGAGGAAAACTGCAAGCAAGAAGCAGAACCAGCCCAGTAGAGAAGCCATGAGAGCTACCACCACCGGAAGTGCCGTAGGGGCGGAGCCACTCAAGCCCCTTGGAGTTCAGACTTCACCACAGATCGCCTCTGATGCTGCACATGGAACTACAGGACTTGATGTTTGCCCTGCTGGATTTCAGACTTGCTTTGGTCTCATTCCTTTTTATACCTTTTGGAATGGAAATGTTTATCTTGTGCCACTGTATGTTGGAAGCGTTTATCTTTCTTTTCATTTGTACAGGGACTTGCAGCTAAGAGTCTGCCTTAAATCTCAGAGGAAACTTTGGACTTGGACTTTTCAGCAATGCTAAAACTATTAGGACTTTGGCAACTCTTAGAGATGGACTAAATGCCTTTTGCATAAAAGGATGTATGCGAGTCTTTGAGGGGCCAGGGGTGGAATGTTACGGTTTGTGTCTAGACGTCCCCTCAAAGCCTCATGTGATCATAGGTGGGGATGGATCTAGAGTGTGTGATTACTAAATTAGTCCACTGATCAGTTTGGCATGGTTCTGCCAGGATCAAGGATATGATGCTAGGATTAAGAATATTAGGATTAAGGGTGGGAGTGCTACCCACTCTAAGGCCGGGTAGCCTGGATAAGATATAAGGGACAGGAAGAGGCTTGCCTACCCCCTTCCTTGTACCTCTTGCTTTCTTTGCTGCCTTCTGCCTGTCTGCCTGCCACCCTGCCTTGGATCCAGCTGACTGTGGACTGAAACCGCTACAAACTGTTAGCCAAATAAATCTTTCTTCCCCTAAAAAAGAAAAGAATTTGTAAAAATCATCCAGATGTCTAGCACTGTAACAAATCATGATCTTTCCTTTTTCTGTATTCTGCTTGCATACAGGTGTGTGTACCTTTTACCAAGTTTGGCTCCTAGCAGATGCTAGTTTGTATTTACCTTCCTCTCACCTAATTTGTCAAGACACACTTAAAAACATTTTTTTACTAGTACATATTTGCCAGAAACACTTTTTTGTACTGCTAATTCTTTTAATGATCATTTGATATCATTGGATGATCTAACCAAATGTTAGATGGTAAACTTCAAGCATTTTCAATTACTTCTTCAAACAGTGCAAATGGCCACAGAGTCTTTAGGGACCGTTTCATGCCCAGCCCTCTGCCCTTACTATGAGCAGTGTTGGGTGTCGGCTGCTGTGAACAGCGAGGAAACCCACAGCTGAGAGCCGACCCGGGACCTTACCAGTGTCTCCTCTGACCGTGCCAGGATCAGCAGGCACCTGTCTCTTCCTTGGCAGTCATCTAGGGGGATGGCTTTGAGAGTTTTCTTCACTCTTCTGTTAGAATCCAAAAGCAACAGCAAAAGCAGCCTGGAAGCTTACACTTTTGGTACTAGGAGCACGCAGTACACAGGGAATCCAGTGGTTTCTTGGGGCACTCGAAGTTCTGGACCTCTCTCTCCTCACCACATAGGTCCCCAAGACCTTTCGGAAAAATCTAGGATGCTATTTCTCTCCACTGACCACGGCTGAGGCTCACAGGGACTGAAGGTCTTTCTGGTCCTGTAAGTAGACATCTTCCAGTTCCCATCTGGATGGGACTTCCGGCCTTCTCGGAGAGCCTCTTTGGATGTGATTTAAGCCCAGGAAATGTAAATCTGGGTGGCCCAAACCCTACTGGTATAGGGGAAAAAAATATAACTCCCAACCTGCTAGATGTCAGTTATGCTGAGTTTGTGTTCCCAGAAGTCGAAGAATGAATTCTAAGGCAAAAAGGAGGGTGAGTAGGAAATTTATTGAGGGAGAGAAAGAGAGCTCCTGAGAGACAAGAGGGGACCTGAGTGGGTTGCCAACAAGGTCACTTTTCAGGGGAAGTTTTATAGAGCAAAATCACGAGGCAGGTACAATGTGTTCAAAATGATGATTAACCAATGATATTACAAGTGTAATCATTTAGGTAATATTGATCCAATGGGGAAGAAGGTCACATAGCAAATGCACATGGAAAGAATAAAGACATTCCAGGATGGGGTGGATCTGGAGGTTTTGGTCGCCCACCTGGGTGACCTGGACTTTATCAGATCAGATGAGTGTCATCTTCAGTTCATTGTTCATCCCTCGACCTTATCTTGAGGCCTGACCTTCAATGGATGTGCCTCCGACCATAGTTGTAGTGTATTCTCCTCTTGTGTATTGACTCCATTGAGGGCCCAGCCCTGTCTGGCTGCCTATAATATTTCTACATTACTTGGCTGTCTATAATACTCTCACCGTGCCTTTGTTTCCCTTTAGTTCCCACTTCCTCCCGCTCCCCCAGGAAATCCACGCAAGTCAGTGCCTGTAGTTATTCCCTAAATGTGACTTCTCCATCTGACTAGGACGTTGCACATAGTAATAAGTGAAGTTGAGCTAGAACAGATGTTAAGCAGATGTTTAAGGGTGCCAGGAAAGAATGTGGTGGGGGCCTGGGAACACCTGAGGTCGGTGACTCAAAGTGTGCGGGTTGTAACCCATTTTTCATTCTGTGTATTTCATCTTTTTTTTTGTGCAGACCATCTTGAGTTTCTATCTCTGTGGTTGCAGAGAGTAGGAAGACTGGGCTCTGTGGTCCGGAGTCCAGATTCCTGGGAGAGGATGCTGGTTGGCTCAGCCTAGGAGGTCTCGAATAAATCCATTTGGCTGTCAGTGCAGTTAAGCGAAAGGCTTAGGCAATCGCCTTGGACCTATCGGCCGTGACTAAGTATTCCCGAGTAAACTCTGTCTCCGTCCTCACCTCCGTCCTAACCTCCCATCTGAACACACCTGCAACTCCAGCTACTCGGAGGCCAAGGCAGGACGACGGCAATTTAGAGGCAGTATCGGTAACAGTGAGATGCTGTCTCAAAAGGAAAAATAAAAAAAGCTGGAGCATCCCTGCGTTGGATCTTCTGTACCGCAAAAAGATAAAGAAAAAAGCAAAAGAATTTGCTGGATATAGTCACATGCTGCCGTCTCAGATGAGCTAGTCTCGTCTCCACTCGGCCAGCACACCATCCTCACCACATTACGATCTGTGAATAAATGGCACCACCGTTCTGGCGCCATCCGCTGACACCTCGAAACCTCCTACTCATCTCTTTGCCTCTCTGTGCATAAATCTGTAAAATGCCAACGCCAAGGTGGTTGGAAAGTATGGTGAATGTTTAAAATTTTAAAATTTCTTATAATAAAAGACATAGTGCCATTAACACCCCTCAAAATACCCACCCTTGATTTGAGCACCCTTATCCCTTCACTCTTGGCACTTTCTGCAGTAGTTCTGGAAATCCTCTTTCCTGAGTGTCTTTACGAGATGTGATAAAAAATACAGTCAATGCTGCTGCCAAGCACCATCCAATACAAAGGCGGACATGTAAAGACACGGTGCTGTGTCCTCTTCTAGCTCATTTGACAGATCTGGCACCGTATGACTTCTGGGTCTTCCTCAAAGTCAAAATGATCCTGAAAGGTCAACATTTTGAGTTGATTCAGGACACCAAGGCAGCCGGACAGTGCAACTAAAGACACTGTGGAAAGAGGACTCCAGAGCTGCTTCAGAAAGTGGCAAGAAAGAAACCACGAGTGTGTTCAAAGCAAGGGGGAGGATTTTAAGGGGGAATTCATGGCAATGTTTCTTTTATTGTAATAATTTTTGATTTAAACACACCCCTTATTTTTCCATTATACTTTGTATGTATTATCTCTTTGATTCTTAAATCCCTGAGATAGGTACTATTATAAATAAAGGAGACAGAGACACCCCCTCACTATGTAATTTGCCCAAGATCACACAACTACTAAGTAAACCGAAGCATTACAACTAAACCATACAATCTCATTGCATCTCAAATATTTTTGTCTGTTAATAGGATCTTGCACACTCCACATCCCTTTCTGTCCCCCGCACACACAGACAGCCCTGGCTTCCGCCCCACCTTCTGCTGTCCACAGTTCTGAATTTTCCCTGGAAACCAGCAGGCAGGTGGGACAAATCGTCTCCATCAGAGGGACAGTGCCACAACCCCTGACAGTCATGTTAAAACCTCTAACAGTTTAGTCCTAGTTCTTTTCTCTAAAAATGCATTTAAATGTAGTAGCCTTTCTATTTTCTCTCTAGGTCATTTATTCCACTGTATTTTCTACAATTTTCGTGACTTAACCAGAGACCTATGAAGATCCCGAAGCATAATGCGATAGATGTAACCAGGTACTGAATGCTGTCCATTGATGGAACTACTTCCAGTTGACCAGTGTTTTGGATACAGCCTCTTCTCCTCCACCGGCTGCTCCTTGCCTTAAGCCTGTTCCTAGGAAAAGCTTCCCCACGACACGCCCAGATTCTCACTCAGGTGAACTTCACAGAGCCTCTGCCCACGCCCGATTCCCCTTGGAACCTGGGATGTCGATCTCCCTTTGCACGCCACCTTCTGCTGCCATGCTGAGTTTTTCCTTCTTATAGTTACTAGTTGCAGCAGGGAAACCCTAAAATGGTGCCCAACAAACCTTGCCTCCTACCCTCCCTTGAATGTAGCCAACCTACTGACTTACTGGGAGACTCTTTCCTTCTTGGTTTGTGCACCCTGATGAAGCCAGCTGCCTGCTTCGGGGGCCGTGTGCCTGGGAATGGTGACACCCAGGAGCCCCCCTCACCTAGGAGGCACAGAAGCGACTCCTCCAGCTAAGCCTTGAGGCGGCCCAAAGCACATGAACTCCGGCTGCCCTGCTGGGTTCCTGGCCCAAGGAAACAGGAGACAGTGTGTGCTAAAGTGAAGAAGTTTTGTGAGAATCTGTTAATCAGAAATAGATGAATGAACTAATAACATTTTTAAAAAGAATTACACTGATGTAATGATATATTTGTCTTGGGGGGGTTGCTTTAGCAATGGTTTACCTTTTATGTGAATTGGACAAGAGGCGGTTTCTGTTGGTCCTTGTCATGCTTGCAGTTGCTGGCTTCCAGGATCCCCAGCTAGCAGCAGGGAAAGGGGCCGATGCCCAGCTGGGATCTCACGCGTCAGATCTTCCCCTAACTCTGAGGAGTGAGAAGGTTCCACCAGGAATTCCTACCGCAGTATGAGGTCTTCCCATTTAGAAGGTGATTCTATCACCATCAGCTCATGGTGATTTCTCGCCAAGGTCACACAGCTAACATACTTAATACCATCAGTCCCTTCTCCACACATTCTTGTAGGCTGTCTCTTCACTCTGCTGGTTTCCTTTGCTGTGCAGAAGCTTTTAAATTTGATGTGATTCCATTTGTTAATTCTTGGTATTATTTCTTGTATTACTTTCTTATTCAGAAAGTCTTTGCCTACATCCATGTCTTCAAGTGTTTTACCTCTTCTGTCTTCCAGCAGACTGCGTTTCTGTTCCGATGTTTAGATCATTGATCCATTTTGATTTTAGTTTAGTAGATGGTGAGAGATATGGGTCTAGGTTCGTTCTTCAGCAGGAAGAATGCCGGTTTTCCAGGCACCATTTGTTAGAGGCTATCTTTCCCCCAGAGAAGGGATCTGGTCCCTTTGTCAAAGATAAAGTAGATGAGAGTGCTTAGAGTTTTTTCTGCATCTTCTATTCTGTTTCACTGACCCACAAGTCTGCGTTTCCCCCCAGTACCATGCTGTTTTTTTTAATCACTGTAGCTTTGTAGTATAATGTAAAGTCTGGGATCGTGATGCCCCCTGCCTTGCCCTTGTTGCCAGAATTGCTTTGGCTATTCTAGGTCTCTTTGGGTTCCTTTCTCCAGTTCTGTAAGGAACACTATTGGTATTTTGATAGGGATTGCATTGAATCTGTATAATGATTTGGGAAGTGTGACCATTTTAACTGTATTGGTTCTGCCTATCCAGGAATAGGGGTATCTTTCCATTTTCTAATATTCTCTTCAATCTCCTTTTTTGGAGCACTATAGTTTTTGACTGTAGAGCTCTTTCATTTCCTTGGTTAGGTTAATTCCTAACTATTTCATTGTTCTTGATGCTATTGTGAAAGTTGTTGTTTCCCTAATTTCTCTCTTGATGGGTTTGTTATTTGCGCACAGAAATGCTATAGATGTTTGAGTGTTGACTTTGGATCCTGCCACACTATTGAATTTGGCTATTAATTCTAGGAGTCTTTTGGTGGAGTTTTTGGGGTCTGCCACATCAAGGATCATGTGACCTGCAAATAATGATAATTTAACTCCTTTTCCCACCCATATCCCTTTTATTGCTTTCTCATCTAATTGCTGTAGGTAATATTTTGAGAACTATAGTGAACAGGAGTGAATACCACCCATTTCTTGATGGAATATTCTGTTTTCGGGGGGTGCTGGGGCTCGAACTCAGGTCATTGCACTTGCTAGGCAAGCACTCTACCACTGAGCTAAATCCCCAATCCCTGGAATATTCTTTTGCCCAAATGCTACATATTAAAAATCTAAGTGTTAGGGATGGGGGTGTGGCTCAGTGGCAGAGCACTTGCCTAGCACACAGACGGCCCTAGGTTCAATCCCCAGGATGGCAAAAAAAAAAAAAAAAAAAAAAAAAAAAAAAAAAAAAAAAAAGACAAAATTTAAAAGTATAGCACATTATTTTAGAAAACTAATGAGAACACAGTATGAAGAAAAATATTTTTGTGACTTGAAATGATTGCATAATTAATCCAGAAGCGAATACAAATAAGGCTGTCAAATAGTCTATTAATTATCAGTTGTAGTAAAGAAATTAAAAACTATTGACACCTTCTTGTGATGCTGTGACATATTTGGCTTTAATGACCATATTCTCTGTGATAATGAAGAGCAAAGGGCCACTCACCACCTGATGAGAATATAATTTCCTTACCTGGAAAATGCTATACTTCTATATTCACAAATTACAGGAAGATAATTGTTTTTGTGAATTTTCTTGGGCATAGAATTTTTACACTGAACTTGTCCTCAAAGATATAAAGCTATAGTCAAAGTTGTTTTATATAAAGCTATAGTCAAAGTTCTGATTGTTGAGAAAATAAAGATTCACTGTTTCTCCCCTTTCTCCAAGAAGCACTACTTTAATCCATAGATATGGGTGCACACATACGAGACATTGAGAATAGAAAGGTTAATACTATTTTGCACTAAAATCATCAGTGTTTTCAATAGCTGTCAATTAAAAAGAAATTCACAGCAAAGAATAGAATATGATATATATCTTCATTTCCTTAGGGCAGCACAATTCCTTTTTTTATAAAGACAAGATCTCACTGTGTTGTTCAGGCTGGTCTCAAACTCCCATGTTCAAGCAATTTTCCTGCCTCAACCCTTCAAACAGCTGAGATTATACGCATGCACAACCATACCCAGCTATCATGATTATTCTTAAATATATACAGCACAAAGGGGTAAATGATTACATTCTAATTTACAGGAGGTGAAACAGAAGCACAGACAAAACAGGTCTAGATTCAGAAGATCTTACTGCAAGCCAGTCTCTATCACTTGCTAGCTGTGTGGTGTTAGGCAATTAACTCTCTGTCCCCTTCCTACAAGAAAAATTCTTGGCAGTTTAGAAAGTTCTGTATTCTAAATCCACTTCCAGATTTAGAGAAGCCACCTACAAGCTACAGCTATTGTACTCTCTGTGACTCTTGAGTGACAAAGAATCTCCTTGTAAGTGGCCAAGTACCCTTGAGAGACGACGCCAAGGTAGTTCACGTTTGTGGGGCTGTTTGGAGAGGTAGAGAGAAGTGGAGATGGGTAGTGCTAAATATCAAATTATGCTCTGAGAGCCTACTAAAAGTTCTGAAATCTCCCTGAGCAAATTAGAATTTTCCCATTGTTCTCAAAAACCAAAGAAACCAATATGTCAAAGGAATGACACTTGACATTGTAGGAAGAAAAGGAAAATATAACTCCCCTGTGAGGGAAAAATCCTGTGAAATATCGTAGTGTAGAACAAGTGGTTTTGAGTGCAACTGATGCCCTTTAAAACTGCTTTTCATGAGTTTATCAGCTGAACTCTGTAACAGGCCACACGGATGATGATTTTCTTAAATTTCTACTACAAACGATCCTTCTTTGTTCTACCCCATCTGGATTAGGCAGGTCTTCTACCATGTGCTTTGTGTAGTTCTTTCTCATCTGAAAATCAAACTATGTTTGTTCTCTTCTCAAGTTCAGGAGGTCAAGTTCCAATATGGAAGTTATTATCAATAATTATCCCAGAATCCTCAGAAGAAGCCATTCTGGGACAGGAATCTTGCCCTTTGAGCCTGAGACTATTTTTATTGTCAAGTATTTCACATGTTTATTTTTATCTCATTCTTTCCCCACCAAAAAAAAAAAAAAAACCAGAAAGTAAACATGTGGTGATCAGCCTTCATAAGTTCATGAGTTCTTTTCTTCTGCCGTTCAAGGAATTTCGTATGAGAACTCTCAAAATTCCTTGAATACTGCTGAGAAGATCCCTCCTTCCCAGAGAATCTTGTTTTCTGGATGTCATTTATTCTCTTTGGGGAATAAAAAATCCAAAATGGGTCACATTAACCATCGTTTCAGAAAACACAAATGCTCTAGGCTGAATTAGAAAGGTGTGTGGAATGTGTAAAGAATGAGATCTTGATTTTTGTCTTTTTTTTGGTGCTGGGGATCGAACTCGGGGCCCGAACTCACTTTGGTTTTTGTCTTGACACCAGGGAGATCTTCACTGTGTTCATTTGGGGACTGCATGGCAATAAAAGATCACTAGGGATTTCAACAAAGGTCTCAGTGATGAGTAGGATTTTAAGAGCAAGAACAATGTAATTTGGAAAATATTTATGACTGCGTGTATACACAGTATCTGTGCTGAGTGTGTAGTGACCGAATCTGTGTACATTAAAAAACAAGATAAGCTAAATGAAGAAAACTGGCACAGACAATAGGTAACCTGAAAAGGGAAGGGGTCCAAGAGATGGAGGCAGGTGCGAGGAGGAAGGAAAGGAGACATAAAAAGAATGACACTGTGTCATGTGCGTGCACCAGCTCCCCACAAGGAAGGGAATCATTTTGCACTGCAAACACGTACTCATAAATAACTAAAAGGTGGGGAAAAAGACCTTACATGGGCTTTTGGAACAGAACAGGCAGTCCCTTCGAAGGCTTCCAACCGCAGGCGCCAAAGGCTGGGGAACCCTTCGCCCCGCTCCACGTGTAAACTCCTTCCAGGCCACTGTCTGGATTTCATCCAGTAGACATGACTGCTAATGTGTAAAGTGATAATACAAAGTCCATCATCCTGTCATCTTTGCTGTCCGTGAACCTGTTATTCAGAAGCTGATGCAGAATGAAGAGTCTCCTATAAGCCAGAATGACTTGCGCTACAGGGAGGAATAAACAAACCCACTGTTTAACTCTCACACGAGACAAATAAGCTTCTTCTGCCTTCCCTCCCTCCCCTCCCCTCCCCTCTCTCCTTTCCCCTCTCCTTCTCCCCTCCACACCACTCCCCTCTCTTCTTTCCCTCCTTCTACCTTTCCTCCCTCCCTCCCTTCCTTCCTCATTTTTTGAAAGACCGTCTTGCTCTTGTAGCCCAGGGTGGCCTTTGAATTCTCAATCCTCCTGCTTCAGCCTCCCAAGTGCTGGCATTACAGATGTGCACCACAGCTGGCTCATGATTTCTTTTGAAAGTTTACTGGTCACAATATTGTATTCATGTTTAATGTAGAGCATATTGCACACTTTAACATTTTCATCCTCTTCCCATCTTGAACATTGCACAGAGACCGGAAGGAGCAGCATAGCAGGGTCAGTCCCACAGCGGCCCCGTCGCAGACCAGGAGAATCCGTGCAGTACAGCGTGGCTTCCCCGATGAGCTCTGGCACTGTCGGCCCAGGTTCAGATTTCCGGTCTGCAGGAGGGTTCATCTCTTAGCTTCAGTATTCAAAACCTAAAGCTAAGTATGTCCTAGAAATTGAGAAAAAATTAAGATCCTGAAAAAAAAAACAGACAATGAAAATACACAGAACGTTTATAGAAGACACTATGGCTAGCAATACGTAGAGAAAGGTTATGTCTGCTATTAATAATAATAAAACATGCCATGCTAGGAAGGAGAGGAAGGAACTAGCAATCTGGCGGTGTGACTTGGAATATCCCTTATGAAAATCTGATTATAAAATGGGTTTTTCTATGACTCTATCCCCAAGGAAAGCCTCGCTGAGTTGCTAGATAATTGCAGAAGCCTTGTGGCTCATCTTCTGGCTCCCCTTGCTCACCCCAGCAAGAGACTCACAGGCCCAGGACTCCCTCCCCTCAAGACCACCTGGCTCATCTCCCAAGTAAAAAGCTGCGTCCTTACCACAGTCTCCCTGCTACCACACCACTCGTGTCTGCCACTCTGCCCACCAGCCACAAGGCTTGCTGCCCCTCCTGTGACAAGCCATCTGCAGAGCTTGGTCCTTGGTGCTCCCCCTGGAGACCCCTGGGAGCCTGCTCACTCCTTCACCCTGGTGGGAGCTGCCGAACCCAGTAAGTCCTGCTGTGCGTGACTCTGACTCAGGTTTCTGCTCGCTGCCCAGTCCTGAGCCTTGCTTGGATCCTCTTCTACACAGCATGTAAATGACTTATTATGAGGTGTGATCACATATACGAGGAACGTTTAAATTAGAAAAAATTACAGTGAAAGTCACATTGCCATGGATCTCCCTAAAATCCTCCCTTACTTTGAACACACATCCCGTGATTCTTGCCACTCTCTGAAGCAGCTCTGGAATCCTCTTTCCTGAGTGTCTTCACAAAGTGTGATCAAAGCTACGATGCTGCTGTCAACATCATCCACCAGAAAGGCAGCTGATAAAAACATGACACGGCGGGGGGGGGGGTGCCCAAGATGGTGAAACATGGAGGGTCAATGTATCGGACCCTCCAGGAATAATCACTCACAGGTGAAAAAATGAGGGCCAGAGAAGACCACGAATGAATGGAATTCACACAGAAAGGAAGAAAATAGGATCAAGAATTACACAACAACCCAAGCAGAGACGGAAGAGGCGGCAGTGGGACGTGGTGCAGCCCGACCAGGGAGCAGCCCCAAAGTTGGGAGAGAACAAAGGGACCCTGCAGTACAC